>JAJOOO010003268.1:0-45135 GCA_029582685.1 Solanum piurae
AATTATACAAAAGTTATACAAATTATATTATACAAATTCTGAATTATACAAATGCGCGAATTATACAAAACTAAAAAGCTGAGTTGTGTAATTATAGCTAAAAGTAAGCCGCGAATTGTAATTAAGGTAAACTATAGATATATTAAGTAATTAACTAGTATATGTTTGCTTATACGCGTAATTTTCCCTAAATAGTAATATATTGATATTAAATCTATCCATCTCAGAAACGAAATTCAAAAAACGATTACACAACACTATAAAAGGTATGAATGATCCATCAAAGCTATGCATCTCTTCAATCTTTTTGTTTGTTGTATCAATGCATAACGGATACATTGAAAATCCAAACTCTTATTTTTTCACCTCAACGATGTATCAAATCTCCAAATTTTTCCTCAACTCATCGATCTCTAATTCAGTTGCAATGACTGATTTGAGATTCACAAACAAATATTTTGACCAATAACAATTCCATCACTTTTGTATTGTTCATACCTCACCTCACTTTCTCATATTCTGGAATGTCTCAACAAGATCGACATGTTCATGTTATATCAGTACAATTTGTCGACAAGTTTGATTCAAAAATTGAGATTTTTTTTGAAAGAATGGAAAGAAGAATTTTGGGATCTAAAAACACATTACATATACATCAAACTAGTAATGTATCAATTTGTAATCGGTAATGTATCACGACTTATATATCACTATACAAATTCAAAAATTTAAAAACAGAGGGTATACATAGAAAATCCAAACAACTTGAATCAAAATTGAAAGGATCTTCGATAAACTTGAAGATTCAAAAGGAAATCATTTGTCTAACAACAATTCCATCACTTTTGTATCCTTCATAACTCACCTCGCTAACCCAAAATTTCGACAAAAGTTTTTGAATCAAATCTGAAAGGTTTATTCGCTGAACAGAGGGGAGCAATTATAAATTTTGAATTTCTTTGTTTTGGATTTTCCATCGTATGATTGAGAGTAAGAAGAAACGTAAGCGTAATTTATGACATTTAATTAAATTTTCAGATTTTATTCCCTTTTTAGCGCAACAGAAAGATTCTTCTTGTATTAGAATTAATGTATCCGGATAACGAATTTTTGTATCCAGAAAGTACAAATTTTAAGAAATTATTGTAATTAGAAAAAAAGTATGGATATGATGTAATTTACTTTTTACACTATTGGATTAGGTAAGTTGTAATTAATTTTTCCTTCTAAATATTGGGCAAACTACCAAAAGCCCAAAACTACCAGTTGTGAAATAAAAGGTTGTGCGGGTTCAAACCCGCTAGCTCTCACGAAATTGGAACACCCGACCACCAAGCTCTTGATGAGTAACCTTCGTTATAGCAGTGTCCTATTAATATTTCTACCTTTCATATTTGTTCTATTTATTATTTTTATAGGTATATCTAGTTTAAAAAAATTAATGAAGCAGTGTCACGTGATATTCTTTGGACCAATGTAAATCCGCCCCCCATGTATCTAAAGGATATATGTCGTATATTCATGTGATTTGTATAAACATACAAGGGCCAAAATTACCCCGATTCTATTGGATTTGGGGTAAAAACTCTCTGTGCGCACGAATTGAGTTAAAAAGGCTTCCATCATTTTCTTTATGGGTAAAAATGCCTTGCAAATCTGTGATAATTTCAACAAAAAGAAAGAAGGTCAAAATTGTCCCAAAAAGTATTGAGTTTGGTTAAATGCATCCCATCAATCATATAAAACTAAGGGGAATATAAAATACGGAAATGAACAAAATATAAATTAAACACCATATTTAAAAGGAAAAATACTCAAACTTAGTCAAAACAAAGTATTTTTGTCAAGAATTACATTGAACCCTCCCAAAGAATTAATCTAAACAAGTATAAGAGATTTTAAGAAAATACAAGGTTTAAAATTAAATAGTTACAACTCCCATCCTAAAGGAAGAGATGTAGAAGTCGTCGGAGATCAACTTTGTCTTCACCTAAGAAGCATTGATCTTGTAATCAGACTATACCAAATGGCATAACAAACACAATATGAGTACAAGAAATATGTACGAATAAACATTATGATCCAAATTCACCATATAATATTATGCAAATAGTATATGAAAAAGATAGAGAAACTAGGTATGAATATAAAAAATTACACAACTAATAAAAAAATAGAGTAAACCAATGTGCTGATGACATTATAAGTGTTTGTTCAACAATAATTATTTATCTATTTATCACCAATAAGAATTGTAGTGTAATGGTAAGTACTTTTTCATAGTTAATCAGAGTTCTCGAAATTGAATTCCCTTGGAACATAGTCGTCTTTGTTAGAAAAGATTTTACCCCCATGTAGAACTTCCTGACACAAATTAGGATTTAATCTTGCATGGTGATCACATCCTCCTGAAAAAAAATGTCCCTAAAACAGAGAAAGAGGAAAGTGTGGTTTAGGGAAACACATTAAACATATATACATGAGGAAACTAATGCAGAAAAAATTGGAGAAGTGGACTAAGTTTGAAAGCATTTCAATTTAGTGATACACATGATGCAAATATATCCAAGTATTAATCATCAGATCCACCATCTACTACTCCTATTAACAAGAATGCAATTAAACAAGCAATTACTTCAAACCTAGTATGTAACATATGGCTAGTTTTTTCATACTTGGAACAACCAATTTTCATAAATACACAACCACAAGAAGAAAAAAGGGGTAGCCTGGTCTACTAAAGTTCCCGCTATGCACAGGGTCCAGAGAAGGCTCCCACCATGTTCAAGGGCCCAACCATAAGGACCTATTGTATGCAGTCTTATCTTGCATTTCTACAAGAGGCTGTTTCCAAGGCTTGAACCATGGCCTCTAGGACACATAAAAATAACTTTACCAGTTACTTCAAGACTCTCTTTTTTCACAACCACAAGAAGAACAAAATGTAAATAGAGAGAGTGTGGTGGGGGGTGACAGATAGAGAGTAAGCACACATAGTTTCAAGCATATAAACATCATGCAAGAAAACACCATGTGTGCTCACTCTCTTCTGTCACCACCATTTATTACCCTTTCATAACTTAGTTTTGGATTCAATTGATTGATCGATCTCCAGAAGATATTTGTAAGAAAGAACCCTAGCTAGATGTGGCTATTGTGTCAATAGAAAAGGAACAAATGCTTCTTTTATGTTAGGATTTGATGTGTGAGGAATGATAGAGAGTCTTACGGTCTTTAAATAGGAAAAAAAGAACCATTCAGTTCCATCACGGAACGAATAAATATGTATCTATACATACTCCCTCCGTTCAACAATAGTTATCCAATATATTATTTTGAGATGTCCACCAATATTTATCTATTAATCATAGTCATTTGCTTATTATATTTTTCAAAATATTATATTTATTATATTCAAAAAGTAATATAATAAAATTACTCTTCTATTTATAGTTTCTTAAGAAATCTACGAAGATGTTGGACAAGTATTGTATCTCTTTCTATCCCAAATATAGTTATGTTGGAAAACTTCCCACGTTGCAAACTTGAAATTGGAGATTAAGTAGCCATTTGAACAGGTTTTCATTGTGAAAATTGAAAGAAGTATTCTTTTGCGAAAAAATGAAATTTAAAAATTAGAGTGGTGCTACCATAGGGATACAAAATTAGAATTGTTTTCAAATTTTTACAAGTCATATAAAATGCAAAAGTGAATTTTGAAAATGAAAATATAACTGATTTTCGCATATTTATAAGTGATCATAAAAGATTATTTCACTTAAAAAAGGCACAAATAGATATATGAAAGAGAAAATTAAAGCAAGAGAGAGAGGCAATAAATGTTTTCCCTTCCCAAGAAACTCTTAACTAACTTAACAGAGACTTTAAATTCGAAGTACTCTTGTCGATGTTCTTGTTATTCTAAAATAATTTTTTCTGAGTATTTTGTTGCTAAATTTTTCTCAAAAGAAGTGTTTTTTTTCCTTTTTAGGGAGAAACAGTTTTTTTAGTTTCTGCTATTTTCATTTTTATTTATTATATTATATTTTTCAAAAGTCAACTTAACTAATTTTTAAAATTAAATTAGATTACATTTGATTATAACTTACAATTTTTTGCATATCAATATAATGAAAAAATACATTATAAAATATTAATCAAAACATTTATAATTTGACTCTAAAAAAAGACAATAACAACTAAATGTGAACGAATGTATTATTTATCTTTCTTCTTTTCTTTTGTGGATGAACCTTATTGGCCTAGTATGAAAAGAAGAGGTCCCTCATTGATGACAAGAGGATTACATGCACAAGCAGTTCCTTTTGAAGCATGAGACAAATGTATTGTCAATTGTGCGAGGATTACATTTATATAAGCATAATGTGTTACTCCATTCATTTTAAATTAATTGAATTGTTAAGATATTTCACACCCTTTGAAAAGAAGATTAAGATATAAATTAGATATAATTTTCTATTTTTACCCTTATTAATTATTGTCAAATTTATGATTATCGTAACTAAACATTAATTAATAACTGATTTCAATACTTTCTAATAAAGGATAAAATTGAAAGAACATTCTAAAAGTAGTCTTAAAAATTGAACAATTAAGTTCATTTGAAAAATAAAAAATGGCTCAACAATTCAATTAATTTGATTTGGAGGGAGTATTTAACTTGGCTTCACTTTAATGTTCTACATCTAAACTGATTGTCACATTCTATAATTTTTTGGTTGTTATTCCGTTTAAATTTGTTTGTCTTATTTAAAAAAAAATTCATATATTTAAAAATTATATAAAAAAAATACTATAAATTATGATAATTAACAAGTTAATATATATATATATTAATATATATAAAATTAGTTCATTTGTGTCACATAAAATGACAAAGAAGTAACATGTACTCCCTCTATCCAACAATAGTTGTTCATTATACTATTTTGGAATGTTCAACAATATTTGTTCACTTTATGAAATCAAAGGATAATTTTATACTTAGTTCCTAATTTGCCCTTATCATTAATTATAGTAATTTATTTATGAAAAAAAATCACCCCACACATCTATTTAAGGGTTAATATTACATCCTTTATGTTTACTTTTTTTTACTACTATTTATAAAGTTTTAATTACAAGTATTAATATATCAATTTTAATTTATAAATTAATTAATTATATTTTATTAATTAATTTATATAATATTAATAGGTGAGAGAAAGAGAAAATTATGAGAGAATAAGTTAATAATTATCAATTATACATCTCAAGGGATTTCCTTTAACTTATCACACGCCACACCCCACCCCAACTCCCACATACCCATGTTTCTCTTTTCACCCTCGATTACTCTTTCTCTTTCAACTTTTCAATTGTTTTTCTTCTCCTTTCAAACCAAAATTGCCGCAAATCTTGTATACAGTCCTAAGAATAAAAAATTGCCTCAAATCTTGTACACAATGCTAAGAATAAATTTTTTTTGGTTCACATACAAACATGCGGAAGGACAAAAAAATTCATCATGTGCCTAGAAAGAGTCCGAATTTTATAAAGGATGTATCTAATATTGAAATAGAGCATTCAAGTTTTAATATTTTAACTCAAATTTCATCGTTCAAGATGGATGCAACTCCGGTGAAGAAGAGTGTTATCCCTCTTTAGTGGCGGAGCCAGAATTTTCAATAAGAGGTTCAAAATATATAGAAATAGACAGACGAAGTAGCCGAAGGGGGTTCAAAATCTACTTTATATACATAAAAAAATATTTTAATCATATATAAATAAGATAATTTTTCGCTGATGAACCCCTTTCGTATAAGGTGGCTCCGCCCCTGCCCCTCTTAGAAATAACAAAACCTAGCGAAGGAGAAGAAACAAGAATCAAAGAAAATATCTCCAAATCGTAATACGCAAAAAAGGAAAAGAAAATGACGGAACCTCCGTTATGGTAGTATTCAAACTCCGATCCAGATTTTGTAAGCCAATTTTTTTTACAAATAATTCTATTTTGTATGAATCTTGTATGAATCAGTGCTTACTATCGGTATGAAATGTATATAGATATTGACACAAACTTGTATGCATTTGGTATACTATTTAAATAACAAAATATAATTGCTAGTTACAATTATTTTGAAATTGATATTCTTTTGGTATAATCAGTGTTTACTTTTGGTATGAAATTGATATAATATTATGTAGAAATTGGTATACTGTTATATAAACAATCTCATTTACTACTATGCATTATTCATATCGATAAGAAACCTTCCATCACAGTATGAAACGAAAACGAATATGAAACAAAAAAATCGTGAGATAAGACAGTGGCGCTACCAATTTTAATCAATGATAGAGAAAAAGACGAATATTGATTTTTTTAAAAAAAAGGAAATCGGTTTTGATAGAGAATTAACCGGTGAGAGAAAAAATAATAATTGATGTGAGCTAAACAAGGAAAACATATATTCTTTTTGTTATGACTCTCATGAATTTATTAGTCTTATGTTTTTCAAATATAAAATTTTGTATTTATTTATTACATTTTTTAAGTCATTGTATTTATTACTTCCTCTGTTCCATATTATAAGTCACCTTTTCTATTTGTACTTGCATTAAGAAAATAAGGTAATTTTATCCTTATGCCCTTCTTTAATGTTTGCTTATGACAACTTTCTAATAAATGATGAAATGTTAGATTTCAAAAATATAAATGCATTTGGATGACTATTTAAATTTTACTTTTTGGAGCCAAATTTTTTCACCAATTGATCCAAATTTTTTTAAAAATCAAGTTTTTCCCACCTCAATTTTCCTATATATTTTGTGTAAAATGTTTTTTTATATTTTTATATATAAATTCTTAAAACAAACATGACAACATCACAAAATATTCAAATTTCATTACTTCAAATTGATCTAAATTTTCCTACTGAATCTGATGTTATTGATAATGAAATTAGACGACATATGAATTTTAGTTCTAGTTCGACAAATATATATTTTTTATTTAAATGATGCATAACTCCTTTATTTGGATCTTGATTCTTCTCAATTTGGCCTTCACATGTTTTGGTTGAGTCTTCTATTTTTACATTCTTTGAACTTTTTGAAATATCATCTTCCTTGAAAAAATTTGTTGAAGCTTCAACTTTCAAGATTATTTTTGAATTTTTTTTTATCTTTTATTTTTAATTTGTTTGTTGATATTTTTTTTTCAAAATCAGATTTTATAGAATAAGTAGTGAATAAAGAAAGTAGTTAATTAATGAATGAAGTACTCTCCCAATAAAATTAATTACTTGTAGATTTCCTAGGTTAGTCAAAGTAAATACATTTTCAAGATTAATTAATTAATCAATCAAGGGTATAATGGGTAAAATATGGTAATTTATGCATACATTTTATAAAATGACATATATTGTGGTCCAGCTAATTTAGAAAGGGGTGACTTATAATATGGGACGGAGGGAGTATATTCAAATTGTGATATATTAAAATCACTCTTCTATTTATAGTTTTTTTTAAGAAGTGTGCAAAATCAATAATTGACAACTATGTTAGAACAAAGGAAGTATTATTTAATTTGAAAACTACGTAAAAAGTATTTTAAATCTCACTAATTGACAACATTTGATTGACTCTTGAAATTCTATTTCTGCTACATATATTGGAAAAGGAAGTAACATGTATTATTTATAAAATACATAAAAATACTATTAATTACAATAATTAACAACTTAAAATATTTAGAAATCATATTAAAATTTAATTGACTCTCTAAATTTTATCTATGTCACATAAAGTGAAATAAAAAAATAATAGATATTTGGCCCGTACCAACACATGCACTTGTGTCTAGTATATATATAAGTTAGTGAAAGATTATCTACTTTTTATCTGTTAAAAATAGATTTTAATTAAACAAAATTATGATTCAATTTTCCCCTAATAATTAAGAGTTTTAGTCGATAAAGTTTTGTGCATTAAACCTTTTCTTATTTCAACGTGTATAAAGTGTTAATATTATATACTACTTTACATATATAATTATATGTAACATAAAATTTACAGAAGACAAGTAATACAAAAAATAAAACCATTCACACTTCATAGAGTAAGTAAAAACGTAGCCATTACTTGTTGCGATTGGAATTATCCTTTGTCATGGAATTATGACCGATTAGTTCTATTTAATTTATGTATCTTTAATAAAAATGAAAGAAAAATATGGAAAACCAAATAGAAAATTATAACAAAGAGTCGATTATATCTGTCGTGTCAACACATTTATATTTTTCTATTCGTAATTATAAAAAAAAATTAATTTGTCATAAAATAAAAGTAAAAGAAAAAAATAAAAATAAAGTAAGACTTTTTGAGAAAAACATGTTTCATTCATTATATTGATATATAATAATATGTCCATTATCCTTCAACCAAACATTCATCTTATAAAATGTACTAGATATAAATGTTTAACACAGGCTCAATATGTTTTTTTTTGTCTCACTTTATATGACATAGATAAAATTTAAAGAGTCAATTAAATTTTAATATAATTTATAAATATTTTAAGTTGTTAATTATTGTAATTTTTACGTAATTTTTAAAATGATATATATTACTTTCCTTGTCCCAATATATGTAGCACAAATAGAATTTCAAGAGTCAATATGTTGTTAATTATTGAGATTTACAATATTTGTTACGTAGTTTTCAAATTAAATAATACATGTTACTTCTCTTGTCTCATTTTATGTGACACGAATATTAATTTTAGTTGTCAATTATCATGATTTATAGTATTTTTATGCAATTTTTAAATATATAAAAAATTAAAAAAATAAGACAAACAAATTAAAACGGAGAGAAAAGTAGGCAAATATATATGTAAGTGTGGAACCACACAGGTGAAGCAGGCAGACCGCCACATGTGTGGTTATCCACACTTATATATAAGGAGTAGATTTTTTTGTCTCACTTTATGTGACATAGATAAAATTTAGAGAGTCAATTAAATTTTGATATGATTTATAACTATTTTAAGTTGTTAATTATTGTAATTTTTACGTAATTTTTAAATAATATATGTTACCTTCCTTGTCCCAATATATGTAGCACAAATAGAATTTCAAGAGTCAATATGTTGTTAATTATTGAGATTTACAATACTTTTTACGTAGTTTTCAAATTAAATAATACATGTTACTTCTTTTGTCTCATTTTATGTGACACAAATATATTAATTTTAGTTGTCAATTATCATGATTTATAGTATTTTTTATGCGATTTTTCAATATATTAAAAATTAAAAAAATAAGACAAAAAAATTAAAACGGAGAAAAAAATAGATAAATATATATGTAAGTGTGGAACCACACAGGTGAAGTAGACACGTTGACCTCCATTTGTGTGGTTATCCACACTTATATATAAGTAGTAGAAGTAGATATACTTCCTCTGTCGGTGTTTCTATTTATACGTCGTTATTATTAATTTCTTTTTTAATAATTGTCATCACAAAATCAATACATGAATAACATTATTTTTTCTATTGTGCTCTTGAGAGTTTTTAACTTTAAAAGTATGAAATTGACCAACATAAAAAAAACTAAATAATTAATTCATATTTATTGATTAATTTAATTAATCAAAAAAACTAATTTATGTTCATTTATTTAAAATTTAAAAAATCACTAAATAAAAATAGAAGATAAACTTGCCTAATTTTTTAAGGAACCCCAAATTATATAAATAGGAACAGAGTGAATACCAAAATATAAATACACACTCTAATAAATATATTAAAAATCTTTTTGGTCAGAAAATTTGGTCACAATGATATTTTAACTTTTTAAATATTTTTACCTTTTTAACTTTAATACTTTCTAATTAAAAAATGAAAAAAAAATTAGTATATTTTAAAATAAAAAAATATTATACACTTATTAAATTTCTAATTAAATTCTAATCAAATTTTCTGATAATTTAACATCACCCTAAATATATTCTTGTCGAGGGAAGCTCGTTACTAAATTCGAGAAGGGGAATAAAAACAGACGGTTGAGTTTTAGAGAAGATGTCCACAAGAGGAAAGTTAGCAAATACTAAATGCCAAAACATCCAGTCAAATGGGACTGCTCTGCTCTGATAAGAAAGTTGTGGCTAGGTTTCATCCACCAAAACATATACTCCACTCTTATAGTATAAAAATAATTTTTGAACAAAAGAAATTCTAATGACATCATAAAAATATATATATATTCTTATAATATCATTGATTAATGAGTAATTTCTAAATAAGAAATCTTAATGATACGACAATAATATATATATACTCTTATAATATCATTGACTAATGAGTAATTTCTAAACAAAAAACCTTAATAATACCACAACAATATACATATACTCTTACTAATGAGTAATTTCTAAACAATAAACCTTAATGATATCAATATATATATATATATATATCTATCAGTTAAGCAAAATTATCAGTTTTAATGATACCAATACATTATATGATACTGATTTAGTATCAGTTAAGCAAAAATTATCAGCCTGAATGAATATGGGGTATGAGTTGTAATTTTTTTTTGAGAGAATGAATATTTCTTGAATTACTTTGGATTGAGGTATAACATGTATACCTAAAAAAAAGGTATAACATGCAATTATTTTGAGTTTTATGGCTCATTTATGTAGTTTGTCCTATTTCTTATGCAATGTTGGTTTGATGCATTAAAAATAACATACATTACATAAGAATATTTATTTATAAAAATATCCTTTTATAATTATGGTGGAAAGATGTAACTTTGGATAATTGAGATTTTAATATGCTAATGCATGTGTTAAATCCCAATGCATTACTTATATCTAGAAATTTATGGTATTAGTAGTAATACACTTTTCAATACACAGTAGATTAAAAAAACATAAGTTATACATAGAATGAAAAAATATACCAAACAAAATACTAATAATATAGAAAATTAATGCATGCATTATTTTTGCTAATACATCTCAAAAGAATTTCTTAAGAAATATATTAAGAAATGTGCCTGGAAGCACGTTTCATCCACATTGTTATAAAAAAAGAAATCTCCATTATACTATTTGATTATTTGTTGCCGAAAGTGAAAGAAGATGATAGGATGAGAACATGCTACACCAATTAGAAAATTCCATTATTCCATCTTTTTATCTATACAAACAGACAATTTTATCATTTCTCAATGCCCCATGCCATTGACATTATCTTCACTATTTATTTTTATCAATTACAAATTTCTAATCCTTAATAAGTGTACGTAGGGAATAAAAACTATGTATATTGGAAATGACACAAAGGCGGCATAATAGAAGAGATAGGGTTTAGATTATATACCTTTAATTATGTGAACATATTTTGGAATTAGGAGGAGTATGAATTTAGAATCATTTTGACTAGATAAGAAGAAATTAAAGAACGCAGGATGGAAATTACAGTTGTATAATAATTAAGGACTAGACAATTCGATCCAATTAAAGTGAGATTCATCGTTAAATTCCAATATTGTAGAAGAGTAAAGAAACGTCTTACATAACACAAATATGATAAGATTCTTGATTCTACAAAAAACGATTCAGCGTGTCTTAAATTACCTGCCAATGCTGTTAGAGATCATGAGGGACCAACAAAATGCTTATCATCATTGCCTCACCATGTGGGTGCCATTCTACAATGTCTATGTTTTCTACCACTTTTACTCATTTGTTATCCATTTCTTTCATCCAAGTGGAAAAAGGGTTAAAAATATGTGTTATTAATATATAGTTTGATATAAAAATATAATGTTGTTATAACTTAATAGGTCAAAGATATCGTATTTCTAATAAATTTAAATTATAGTTCAAATATTTCTTAATCTATTTCATGGGTCAGGGTCAAAAAGGTTTATACGAGATCCTAACAGGTTATGACATGCTCAATTATCTCTTAATTGTTATCTCCTGTATTCAGATTAGCAAATCAGGAATAATAACAGCAACGAATCACACACAGAGACACGATCAATCGATTTTGTTTTGTAAGAAATGTATGCAAGAGAAGGGAAGAATTCGATGCAGAAAAATGAGAGAAAATCTCTCTATTTATAGCCAACAAAGAACTTCCGAGTCCACAAAAATCACTGTGTGTCCTTAAGAAATTTAATCCCCTCAAGTACCCGAGGTTGCAGATTAATTCCTCCCAAGATAAAACGGATTAACCATTAAAGAAGTAGCGGTACCTCAAACTTCAATAATTTCAACGAACTCAAAATGACAACAATGAATCACACACACAGACACAATCGATCGATTTTATTTTGTAAGAAATGTATGCAAGAGAGGAAAGAATTCGATGCAGAAAAATGAGAGAAAGTCTCTCTATTTATAGTCAACAAAGGGTAAAGGTCACAACTCTTTGAAAAGAAGACAACCTTCCAGAGAGGTCACAACACTTTGGAAAAGGCACAACCTTTCATAAAGGTCACAACCCTTCGACACAGTCACAACCCTTCAAGAGAGTCACAACACTTCATTTCATGTTCACACCTTTAAAACCCAACAATCCCCCACATGAATAGGGAATGACTATTGTTAAAACATATGCATGAAAAACTGTGTGATTCGTAAGTAAAGATTGATTGCATCTGGATAAGTGGGTTTCCCTTTGAACTTTCCATAGTGAACATATATCGAATATACTCAGTCAATCGGTAGATTTGATATCTTTGAACCGTCGAGCTTTGGTGTATACCTAGACAACATAAGTCACACAATCAACCCTTGAACTATTTTTGGTTCTCATTGTTTTGTTCGTTTCAGCCATGAACACATCTTGGTTTATAAGTGCGTAGAGAACTGGCCTTACCGGATTCTCCTTGAAGCGGCTTACACTTCACACTTACATAGATGATTTCTAAATGTGTTATCCCGTAGATACACTATTTGATATACCCTGTATCAAACTTAGAAACCATTAAAAAGTCCTAATGCCTTTATCCTTGTTACTGAACATTGTCTTATCATGAGAATGGACCATAAAAAATATTTTGACAATGTTGAATCGTCATCAATGACTTTGTTTGATCTCCTTGAACCTAGATCTTGGGATGTCCAGTCTTCTAAGTAGAGTTACCGCCACAATGACTTGTTCTCGGCAATAGTCTCATTCCCTTGGATAATCTATCAACTTCCTCTCTAGTTAGGCCTTTTATAAGTGGATTCGTCACATTATCCTTTGACTTTACATAGTCAATTATGATAATTTCACTAGAGAGCAGTTCTCTAATGATATTATGTCTACATCATTTATGACGAGACTTTTTGTTATACATCATGCTCCATGCCTTACATATTGAAAATTTAACTCTCACAATGTATGCATACTGGAGCTAAAAGGTTTGGGCAAAAAATCTTTCAAGAAATTTTGGAATCATTCAACTTCTTCACCGGCCTTATCTAAAGTGATAAACTCAAATTTCATAGTAGAGCGAGCGATACATTTCTGTTTGAAAGATTTCCAAGAGACTGCTCCTTCACCAAGAGTAAATACATATCCACTCATGGATTTTCATTTGACCTGGTGATTCAATTTGCATCACTATATTCTTCCAATATTGTTGAATATTAGTTATAATGCAAAACAATAGTTTTTAAGTATGTTTTAAATATTCCAAAACATTTTTCATTGTCATCCAATGAGTTTGATTGAGATTACTTGTGAACCGACTCAATTTACTAATAACACATGCTATATCTGATCGCGTACACTTCATGATATATATAATATTTCTCAATACTCTAGCATAATCTAATTGTGAGTCACGTTTGCCTTCATCTTTTGAAGTACAAAGCTCATATTTATTGGAGTCTTGACAATATTGAAATTCAAATACTTGAACTTGTCAAGTACCTTTTCCATCACATCAATAACTTCAATATCTTTCATATCGAAGTTACTTTCTAGCATATGCTTAGTAGCATTTATGTCAGAAATGTCTCTTTTGATGATCAACATGTCATCAACATAAAAACAAACAATGACCTTGTGATTTGGAGTGTCTTTATTATAAAAATATTTATCACATTTATTAATGTTGAATTTATTTGCCAATATAGTTTGATCAAACTTCGCAAGTCATTATTTGAGCGCTTGTTTTTAGTCCACAAAGTGTCTTAACAAGTTTACAAACTTTCTTTTCTTTACCAGGAACCACAAAACCCTTGGGTTGTTCCATGTAAATATCTTCCTCCAATTCTCTAGTTTTAAAAATATGTTTTCACATCCATTTTGACGAATTTGAAGGCCATATACCGCAACTAGCGCAATTAACATTTGAATTGATGTAATCCTAGTTAGTGGATATTATGTGTTAAACAAAGCTTTCTTGTTGTCTAAAGCCTATGACAACAAGTCTTGCTTTGTATTTTTCAATAGTTTCATCAACTTTCTTTTCCTTTTGTAGATCCACTTTGAACCCAAAGGTTTATTTCTTGGAGGAAGATCAACCAACTCTCAAGTATGGTTGCTCAAGATTGAATATATTCTACTATTGACAGCCTCTTTCCAAATAGGATGAGTCCAAAGAAGATATATCTTCTTTGACTATATGGACTCATTTTCAAGAAGAAATGTTACAAAATCAAACCCGGAAGAAGTAATTTATCCATTGACATTTACTACGCCTCTGAATATCTTTATTATGTACATTCTCGTTTGGTTCTTTCCAAGGTCGTTTAGACCCTTCACTTGACTATCCAACGATTCGAACTTATGAACCATAAATCGACATGCTTTACTATTTGTAGCCTATTCAATGAACATACAATTCAAAGTCTTGGTCCTATTTTGACCTGTTTGGGAATAGTTCCCTCATTTTCATTTCTCATATGAAATAGACTGTATTGAAAATTGTTTGATCACTATCTTTCAAGAGTTATTGCTTGTATAAACTTTAAGGGACGACAAACAATTCTCTATCAGGATACAACAAAGCCTGAACAAGCACAACTTTCTGTTGCTCCCTTTCTTAACAAACAAAACTTTTCTTTTATTTGTTACTCCCTTTACTAACAAACAAAACTTTTTGTTTCTCTCTTTCTGAACATATAAACTTTTTGTTGTTCTCTTTTGCTATAATGATAGCACCCCCCACAAATTTTGTGGTAAACCTGAACTTATAAATAGGACATTCAATATTTCCTTTAAAGTTCGGTTTTTTCCTGTCAACAATTTCATTAGATTGTGGTGAGAATGTGCAGTAATTTGATGGATGATTCCATTTTTCAAATATATTTCTGCAAAAGAAGATTCATATTCTCAACATCTACCACTTTTAATCATGACAATCTTTTTATCCAACTGATTTTCAACTTCAGTTTTATAGTGCCTATATGTTTCTATTGTTTTTTCCTTACCATTCAGCAAATAAACATAACAATATCTAGTGCAATTGTCAATAAAATTTATGAAACGTTTTTTCCCACCACGAGATGGTGTTGACTTCATATCACACATCACAAATGTTAGTGTAAATCATTCTAAGGTATTAAAATTCCTTTCAACAACATATACTTGACATTTTGATTTATTGCACTAGAAGTTAGGCAAAACTTCTAAGTTGATAAGTTTTGCAAGGTTTTGTAATTGACATGTCCCAAGCATTTATGTCACAAACAATTTGATTCAAGCAAGTAAGAAAAAACAGAAATACTAAGTTTGAAAAGACCTTCTGTGAGGTAACCTTTTCCCATAAATATTTTGTTCTTTACTTTTTATAATTGTTTCAAATACAGACATTGCCATATGTCCTTTTCAGAAGGACCTTTCCATATCATTCAATTTGTTATAGAATTACCCATGATCATAGTCTCATCGGTCCAATAAGGGCAATATGACCCAAATGTTTGTTTTACAACACAAACATAACATATCACTTTTCACCAATGTTCATGTCTATACAAAAATAATTATTTTAATAGACATCTTTTCATGAAAAATCACAATATTTTAAGTGAAACTTTTTCATCAAAGAATACAATTCTTTTGAACAAGTAATATAATTTTGTGGTTTTATACTAGTCATATCATATACTAGTAAAGAGAGACTCAACGACCACAATATCAAATATACTCCAAGAATTTTGTGGGACTAACATAATACAAGAATGTCGTTAAATTTCATATCTTGTACTTTCAAATTTAAATTAGATAGTAAGTCTAGTTTTGTTTTTATCATAAGTAAAGAACCCCCCACATTTTAAATATGTTCTCAAAAATATTTTTCAAGTATTTGAAATTATTTTCCACATATTATTTCCCATGCTTTCATATTGTGTACCATCAAAATACACATTGGCAATACGAAGCCTTCATTTGGAGATTTAATCCATATAAACACCCATTGCAGGCACAAAAATCACTAATTTTATGTCACTAGTATTTTTTTTCCTTTTTGTCACAATTAGACAGACCACTTAGTATTTAGAATTCTAACAATAAATATTCAATCTTTATACATCTTGTTTATAGTTTAACAATGAAGTTTTTATATTCTTCTAATCGTTAACTGAATGAACCTTCAATTCTGATGAAGTTTTTATATTCTTCGAATCAGTTTCACATTCAGACAGAGTAGTAAACCAAAAAGGTTTTAATCTCCAGAAACCTCAAATACAACACTATTTCTAGATAACGATGAATATTTTATCTTTTTCAAATCATTTAGCCTTAATATTTCTGATGAAGATTTTGTACTCTTCAAGTCAGAATATTCATTCAAACAGAGTATTTAACAAATTGGTGAAGTTTCTATATGTAACATCTCGCAACTAGATAGAACTAGAAGGAAGTTTAAAATCTGGAAATAGTTATTTTTGGAAAGTATAAGGAAATCTGGAAAATTTCAAGTAAGTTAGAGTGAGTTTTTGGTCAACTTCAAACGATTATAGATCCTAGCTCAGGATGAGTTAGGTGTATTTACAGATATGGTTGAAAAGCTCTTGGAATGATCTTTCCAACGCCGCTAAGTTTGAGCGATTTTGAGTTCGTATGAGTGAGTTATACCCTTTGGAAGTTGGGCTGTTTGAATAAGGAAATGCCCAATCCGGATTTTTGAAGGGTAGTTTGGTCTTTTCCTTACCCAATTAATTGAACCCGTTTTTTAATAAAATAATTGGGGTAAAAATTGAGTTAGTTCAGTTTACACTTTTGAGAAATAGAGTTAGGGCTTTTGGGAGAAAGAATGCAAGAGAAAAGAGAAGAGGAAAAACAGGATTCGCCAAGAACGATCGATTTTGGTTGCGGATTCACCAAGGAATTGGCCCTACAAGGTATGACAGTCTTTCATAGCGTTGGGTTCATTCACCCACGTGCCAAACATAATTCGTTCAGCAGAATTCGTCCTAAAAGAGGTTGAGTATTGATGATCTTGTTACTTATTCTTGAATTTGAATTTTGTTCTTGAATTGGGATGAGAAGTTTCTGTGATCGTTACGTCGTATTATAGAGTCGTTTTGAGTTAGGTTCTTAGGTACATTTGCTCGATATTTGTATCTAAAAGATATTTGAGAAAAAGAATCGAGTTTGGGTGTATTGAGGTTGGAAAACGAAGAAGAAATTTCGTCGGGCGAAATTTAGCATCCGTGGCACGTCGCACGCCTAGCCCCAATTTTGAAAATTTTGCTTCCCGTCACGGAGCTGACACGAGGTGTTCTTCCTAAAAAGACGTTTTACGAACCAAAAATTTAATTATGCCTCCGCATCGCGGACCCACCTTCAAATCTTGATTTTCGGTCTTTTCTCATGTTTAACTATCTAAAATCATTCCTAAACAACATGAGATCTTTCCAAACACCAATCAAAATCCTTGAATCCATAGTTCAATTCAAGGATCAGTTAAGAGTCGAGTCAAGAGCAGTTAAGATCAAAGTCAAGAGAAGTCAAGAGTCTAGTAAGAGAAGTTCATTTCAAGTTTTCGTAAGTCTTTTACAAACGTTTTAACTTTGTTTTAAGACTTAAGTTTTGAAGTTGAGTAAAGAGTAAGAGCAAAGTTCATTTTCTTTAAAATAATATATGGGAACTAAGTATTCCCAAGAGTAAATATTTTCACATTTAAGATGAGAGGAAACAGAGATTTCCAAAAGAGTTTTGAACAACAAAATGGAACATTGACTCCAAGAGAGCTTTTTTTTAATCTAAGTTAGATCAATTATCTCAAACCAGAGAAGAAGTTGTTTTTAAAACATATGAGCTAAGTATATTTTGGGAGTAGTATTGAGCACCGATATGGGGACGCGAGTTCATATTAACTCAAGCCCCCATAAACCATGTAGCCATCATGGGCAGAAAAAGGATCATACTCTTTAGATGATTCCTTATTGCTTTTTAGCATAGACTAGTGGATCCACTTAGTAGTTCAGGTTCTATACCGATGACAAGATATAGAACGGTCCTTGACAACGTGAGGTAAAATATTGTACCATCACTTAGGTTCATAGTGATGGTTGTCGGTTATAGAATCTCCCACAAAAGTTATTGTATTTTTATATACATCAGTTTATTGTATTTTTACATACATTTCAGAGTTATGTTGTATCCTTGTATATACACAGAGTTGACATCATGTTTTAAATAACTTTTATTTATACTGCACTTGTTTTAAACTGCTTTATATTGAAATGAGTTCATTTAAGTATTCATGAGTTAAGAAGAGCCAAGGTAAGTGTTTCTTTCATAATCTCTTTCGAGCCTATGTTTGTTAGCATTCCAACTCGCATACTCGTACATGATGCCAGTTGGCCTGCATCGTCTTATGATGTAGTCACAGGTAACAAGGATCAACATCCATCACCTTGTTGATCCATCTTGAGCATTCAGGGTCTATTGGTGAGCCTTATTGCATTCCGGAGGACCCTTTTATTTGCTTTCTAGTTTAGTTCATTAGGATGTTGTGGGGTTTGTCCCAATATCCATATCAGTTGATTTAGAGGCTTCATATACAGTCAGTTATTAGTTCTTTAGTCTTCTTATTTTATCTTATGCTAAGACTTGGGTTACCATTTTGGCCAAGTTGAATGTTTAATTCATTTAACATTCTAAGTTATATTATTAAGCTATTTGAGTAAGTTCATTTGATCATATTAATCATGCTTAGAGTCTTCCGCTGAGTTAAGTAAGCCAGGCCAAGGTTTTGCTTGGGGCCAACAATGGTTCTCGAGTGCCAGTCCCACCTAGGGTGTAGACTCGGGGAGTGACAAACTTGGTATCAGAGCACATAGTTCAAGAGTCCTGGGGAGTCTATGAAGCCGTGTCTGTAGAGTCCTAGTTATCGGTGTGAAGCGCGCCACATCTATAATTAGGAGGCTGCAACACTTAGGAAATTATCTCACTTTTTTCACACTCTTTTCGTGCGTTAGAGCTTGATCTTTAAAAAGTTTCTTCTAATTCGCGCTTACGCATGTTTTCAGATAATCATGCCTCCACAAAGAGCTGTCATTGGTTGTCCTGCTAGATGCAATGTTGAACCACAAGAGCAAGAGTTACCCAATGCACCTGAAGTGCAACCTCAAGGCGAAGTCGCCAATGCTGAGTTCCAAGATGCTATCCAGATGTTGAGACAAGCTATGACTAACCAGGTTGGGCAGCAAAGAGGATCTCGACAAGAAGAGCTCGACACTTCAAGGATTCGTGAGTTCTTGAGGATGAATCCTCCAAGTTTCACTGGTTCCAGCACTACTGAGGATCCAGAGAACTTCATTGAGGAACTGAAAAAGGTATTCGACGTGATGTATGTTACTGATACTATGAGAGTTGAGCTAGCTGCATATCAGATGAAAGATGTTGCTAGGACTTGGTTTGATCTGTGGAAAAGGGGTAGAGCTGAGGATGCACCACCTGCGAGTTGGGCATGTTTTGAAGAGGCTTTCTTAGGGCATTTCTTTCCCCGAGAACTGAGAGAGGCTAAGGTACGTGAGTTCCTCACACTTAAGTAGGATTCTCTAAGTGTTCATGAATATGGGTTGAAGTTCACCCAACTATCCCGTTATGCTCCGGAGATGGTTAAGGACATGAGAAGTAGAATGAGCTTGTTCTTTGCTGGGTTGGGCCGTCTATTAAGCAAAGAGGGCCAAACAACAATGCTTATTGGGGACATGGACATTTCGAGGTTGATGGTCTATGTGCATCAGGTAGAGGAAGAGAAGCTTAGAGATAAAGAGGAGTTCAAGAATAAGAAAGCGAAGACAGGAAATGAGTCTAGGAAGCAGAAGGTTAGTGTGAATCTTTTGTCCTTTCAGAAGTAAAAGGGGCCTGCACCATCATCTGCTAGTGCACCTGCACCCAGAAACAAAGGTGAGTATAATGGCCAGAATTCGCAAAACTTCAGAGCTAGACCAGCACAGTATCAAGGTAGTGTGGCACAATGAGGTAGTTGGGCTCCTGTATGTGGTAGGTGTGGTAGAAACCACTCAGGTAAGTGTCGTGATGGTCAGACAGGTTGTTTCAAGTGTGGGCAAGAGGGACACTTCATGAAAGAGTGTCATAAGAATAAGCAAAGTAGTGGAAATCTAGGCAATAAAGCCCAATCTTCATCAGTTGCTCCACCAGACAGGGCTGCACTTAGAGGAGCTACTTCCGGTACTGGCAGAGGAGCAAACCGCCTCTATATAATCACTAGTCGCCAAGAGCAAAAGAACTCTCCAGATGTTGTCATTGGTATGATTCGAGTCTTTGACTTTACTGTTTATGCCTTGCTATATCCAGGAGCGAGTTTATATTTTGTAACTCCTTATGTTGCTATGAACTTTGATGTTCTTCCTGAGCAACCCATTCAGTGTCTCTACGCCTGTTGGTGAATCTATTCTAGTAGAGAGAGTCTATCGTGATTGTCCCATTTTCGTCAATCACAAGAGTACCATGGCTGACTTAATTGAGTTAGACATGATAGATTTTTATGTCATTCTTGGTATGGACTATCTTCATGCCTGTTATGCCTCAGTTGATTGTATAACTCGAGTAGTCAAGTTTCAGTTTCCAAATGAACCAGTCTTAGAGTGGAAAAATAGTTCAGCAGTGCCTAAAGGTCGTTTCATTTCGTACCTTAAGGCAAGGAAGGTAGTTTCTAAGGGGTGTATCTATCACTTAGTCCGAGTTAATGACTCAAGTGTTGAGGTACCTCCTATTCAGTCAGTTCCAGTAGTAAAAAAGTTTCCAGAAGTCTTTCCAGATGATCTTCCAAGAGTCCCTCATGAGAGAGAGATAGACTTCGGTATAGATCTTATTCCAGATACTCGTCCTATATCTATTCCGCCATACAGAATGGCACCAGCAGAGTGAGTTGAAAGAGAAGTTAAAGGATATATTAGATAATGGCTTCATTCGACCAAGTGTCTCACCTTGGGGTGCTCCGGTCTTGTTTGTGAGAAAGAAAGATGGTTCTCTTAGGATGTGTATAGATTACCGTCAGTTGAACAAGGTTACCATCAAGAATAAGTATCCTCTTCCAAGAATTGATGATCTTTTCGATCAGCTTCAGGGTGCTTCCTGTTTCTCGAAAATTAAACTCAGATCAGGTTATCATCAGTTAAGAGTAAGGGAATATGATGTTCCAAAGACAACATTCAGGACCCGTTATGGTCATTATGAGTTTCTGGTCATGTCATTTGGTTTGACGAATGCACCAGCAACATTCATGGATCTTATGAATAGAGTCTTCAAACCTTATTTAGATATGTTTTTTATCATCTTCATTGATGACATACTAATCTATTCAAGGAATGAAGAAGATCATGCTAGTCACCTCAGAATAGTTCTTCAGACATTGAAAGATCGAGAATTGTATGCCAAGTACTCTAAGTGTGAATTTTGTCTTGAGTCTATGACATTCTTAGGCCATATTGTGTTTGGAGAGGGAATTAAAGTCGATACTCAAAAAATTGAGGCAGTGCAAAATTGGCCTAGACCCACATTTCCAGCGGATATTAGGAGTTTCTTGGGCTTGGCTGGATATTATAGAAGGTTTGTAGAGGGGTTCTCGTCCATTTCGTCTCCTTTGACAAAGCTGACTCAGAAGACAGTGAAATTTCAATGGTCTGAAGCTTGTGAGAAAAGCTTTCAAGAATTGAAGAGAAGGTTGACTATTGCCCCAGTTTTGACTTTACCGAAAGGTACTTAAGGTTTTGTGGTGTATTGTGATGCATCTAGAGTTGGTTTGGATTGTGTCTTAATGCAGAATGGCAAAGTTATAGCTTATGCCTCCAGACAGTTGAAAGTTCATGAGAAGAACTACCCAACCCATGACTTAGAGTTGGCTGTTGTAGTGTTCGCTTTGATGATATGGCGTCATTATTTGTATGGTGTTCATGTGGATGTGTTCACCGATCACAAGAGCCTTCAATATGTGTTCACTCAGAAAGAGCTTAATCTCAGACAAATGAGGTGGTTAGAATTACTCAAGGATTATGACATGAATATTCTTTATCACCCAAGTAAGGCTAATGTTGTTTCTGATGCCTTAAGGAGGTTGTCTATGGGTAGCACCACCCATGTTGAAGAAGGAAAGAGAGAGTTAGCAAAAGATGTGCAAAGACTTGCACGCCTGGAACTCAGACTTATGGATTCCACAGAAGGAGGAATAGTGGTGACGAATGGGGCTGAATCATCGTTAGTGTCAGAAGTAAAAGAAAAGCAAGACCAAGATCCCATTTTGCTTGAGTTGAAGGCAAATGTTTAAAGGCAAAAAATATTAGCTTTTGAACAAGGGGGAGATGATGTATTGAGATATCAAGGTAGGTTATGTGTATCAATGGTGGATGGACTCCAAGAGAGGATCATGGAAGAAGCTCATAGCTCCAGATATTCCATTTATCCGGTTTCCACAAAGATGTATCGTGATTTGAAAGAAGTGTATTGGTGGAATAGTATGAAGAAGGGCATTGCAGAATTTGTTGCTAAGTGTCCAAACTGCCAACAAGTTAAAGTAAAGCACCAAAGGCCGGTGGTTTCGCACAAAATATAGAACTTTTAAAATGGAAGTGGGAGATGATTAATATGGATTTCATCACAGGATTGCCAAGGTCTCGCAGACAGCATGATTCTATTTGGGTGATTGTCGACAGAATGACAAAATCAATCCACTTTTTGCTAGTGAAGACTACTCATTCAGCAGAAGATTATGCCAGGTTATATATTCAGGAGGTGGTAAGACTTCATGGAGTCCCAGTCTCCATTATTTCAGATAGAGGTGCACAATTTACTGCACAGTTTTGGAAATATTTTTAAAAAGGCTTGGGTTCAAAGGTGAACTTAAGTATTTCCTTTCATCCTCAGACTGATGGAAAAGCAGAGCGCACTATTCATACTTTAGAATATATGTTGAGGGCTTGTGTGATTGATTTCAAAGGGAATTGGGATGATCACCTACCTCTGATTGAATTTGCTTACAATAATAGTTACCACTCTAGCATCCAAATGGCTCGATATGAAGCTCTTTATGGGAGAAGATGCAGATCTCCCATTGGATGGTTTGAAGTTGGTGAAGCAGGGTTTATATGACTAGATTTAGTTCACCAAGCTATGGAAAAGGTGAAAGTAATTCAAGAGAGATTAAAAACAGCACAGAGTTTGAGGTAGATGATTGAGTATATTTAAAAGTTTCACCAATGAGGGGTGTTATGAGGTTTGGTAAGAAAGGGAAGCTTAGTCCCCGGTATATTGGACCTTATAGAATAGCCAAGAGGATTGGCAATGTAGCTTATGAGTTGGAGCTACCACAGGAATTTGCAGCGGTTCATCCGGTGTTTTACATCTCCATGTTGAAGAAGTGCATAGGCGATCTTTCATTGATCATATCAACTGAAAATATTGAGATCAAGGATAGCTTATCTTATGAGGAGATTTTGGTTCAGATTCTAGATCGCCAAGTTCGTAAGTTGAGAACAAAGTAAGTTGCGTCAGTCAAAGTCCTTTGGAAGAACCAATTTGTTGAAGAAGCTACTTGGGAAGCTGAAGAGGATATGAAGAAGAGATATCCACATCTCTTTGAAACCGGAGAAAATGCAGACCAAGGTACTAATTTTCTTCTTAGTACTATCTAAATTATGAGTGAGCATGTTCTTTGTTTGAAATTGCTTGTGGGATGTTTGAACTTGATGTTAATAAGAGTATCATCTCATTCGAGGAAGAATATTCCCAAGGGGGAGATATTGTAACATCTCGCAACTAGAAAGAACTAGAAGGAAGTTTAAAATCTGGAAATAGTTATTTTGGAAAGTATAAGGAAATCTGGAAAATTTCAAGTAAGTTAAAGTGAGTTTTTGGTTAAATTTAAACAATTATAACTCCTAGCTCAGGATGAGTTAGGTGTATTTACAGATATGGTTGGAAATCTCTTGGAATGATATTTCTAACGCCACTAAGTTTGCGCCATTTCGAGTTCGTATGAGTGAGTTATGCCCTTTGGAAGTTGGGCTATCCGAATAAGGAAATGCCCAATCCGGATTTTTGAAGGGTAGTTTGGTCTTTTTCTTACCCAATTAATTGAATCCGTTTTTTAATAAAATAATTGGGCTCAAAACTGAGTTATTTCAGCTTACACTTTTGAGAAATAGAGTTAGGGCTTTTGAGAGAAAGAACACAAGAGAAAAGAGAAGAGGAAAAACATGATTCGCTAAGAACGATCGATTTTGGTTGTGGATTCGCCAAGGAATTGACCCTACAAGGTATATGAGTCTTTCATAGCATTGAGTTCATTCACCCACGCGCCAAACATGTTTCGTTCATCAGAATTCGTCCTAATTTAGTTTGAGTATTGATGATCTTGTTACTTATTCTTGAATTTGAATGTTGTTCTTGAATTGGGATAAATTGAGAAGTTTATGTGATCGTTACGTCGTATTATAGAGTCGTTTTGAGTTAGGTTCTTAGGTACATTTGCTGGATATTTATATTTAAAAGAGATTTGAGAAAAAGAATCGAGTTTGGGTGAATTGGGATTGGAAAACGAAGAAGAAATTTCGTTGGGCCAAATTTATCATCAGTGGTGCGTCGCGCGCTTAGCCCTAGTTTTGAAAATTCTGCTTCACGTCGTGGAGCTGACACGAGGTGTTCTGCCTCAAGAGATGTTTTCGGAACCAAAAATTTAATTATGCCTCCACGTCGCGGACCCCCTTCAAATTATATTTTTTGGTCTTTTCTCATGTTTAACTATCTAAAATCATTCCTAAACAACATGAGATCTTTCCAAACACCAATCAAAATCCTTGAATCCATAGTTCAATTCAAGGATCAGTTAAAGTCGAGTCAAGAGCAGTTAAGATCAAAGTCAAGAGAAGTCAAGAGTCTAGTAAGAGAAGTTCATTTCAAGTTTTCGTAAGTCTTTTACAAACGTTTTAACTTTGTTTTAAGACTTAAGTTTTGAAGTTGAGTAAAGAGTAAGAGCAAAGTTCATTCTCTTTAAAATGATATATGAGAACTAAGTATTCCCAAGAGTAAATGTTTTCACATTTAAGATGAGAGGAAACTGAGATTTCCAAAAGAGTTTTGAACAACAAAATGGAATATTGATTTCAAGAGAACTTTTTTTAAAGCTAAGTTTGAGCAATTATCTCAAACCAGAGAAGAAGTTGGTTTTAAAACATATGAGCTAAGTATATTTTGAGAGTAGTATTGAGCACCGATATGGAGACGCGAGTTCATATTAACTCAAGCCCCAATAAACCATGTAGCCATCATGGGCAGAAAAATGATCATATTCTTTAGATGATTCCTTAGTGCTTTTTAGCATAGACTAGTGGATCCACTTAGTAGTTCAGGTTCTATACCGATGGCAAGGTATAGGACAGTCCTTGGCAACGTGAGTTGCCGGTTAGAGAATCTCCCACAAAGTTATTGTATTTTTATATACATCAGTTTATTGTATTCTTACATACATTTCAGAGTTATGTTGTATCCTTGTATATACACAGAGTTGACATCATGTTTTTAAACAACTTTTCTTTATAATGCACTTGTTTAAAACTGCTTTATATTGAAATGAGTTTAGTTAAGTATTCATGAGTTGAGAAGAGCCAATGTAAGTATTTCTTTCATAATATCTTTCGAGCCTATGTTTGTTAGCATTCCAACTCGCATACTCGTACATTCCATGTACTGATGCCAGTTGGCCTGTATCGTCTTATGATGCAGATGCAGGTAACAAGAATCATCATCCAACGCCTCATTGATCCAACTTGAGCATTCAGAGTCTGTTGGTGAGCCTCCTTGCATTCCAGAGGACCTCTTTATTTTCTTTCTAGTTTAGTTCATTAGGATGTTGTGAGGTTTTTCCCAACAACCATCTCAGTTGTTTTAGAGGCTTCATAGACAGTTAGTTATTAGTTCTTTAGTCTTCTCATTTTATCTTATGTTAAGACTTGGGTTGCCATTTTGGCCAAGTTGAATGTTTAATTCATTTAACATTCTAAGTTATATTATTAAGCTATTTGAGTAAGTTCATTTGATCATTGTAATCATGCTTAGAGTCTTTCGCTGAGTTAAGTAAGCCAGACCAAGGGTTCACTTGAGGCCAACAATGGTTCTCGAGTGCCAGTCCCGCCTAGGGTGTAGACTCGGGGCGTGACACTATATTCTTCAAACTAATGAACAATCTGATTTGTTTGTGAAGTTCTTATATTCTTCAAACCAAAGAAGTAAAAAATCAGAGGATTTTAGTCTCCAAAAGTCAGACACAATCAAATTTCACATGGAGTAGAAAATTACGAATTTTTTTTTTCCTCCTCTAAACAGAATACATATTAATAGTAATAAATATATATTCTGAGATCAGCACACAATGACCATCTATCCTAAAATTTATGTATTAAATCTCATAACTTATTAAGGATAGAAAAAAATAATAATCAAGGGAAACAAAAATAAAACCTAATTTACCCCATTGAATCATATTTTATTTGTCAGCAGTGATTCCATGCAAGTCACTTTTCTTGCTAATTTTTTCCTTCTTTCCCAATTTCCGTCATATTCTATTTTTTCTCAGAAGACATTGAATTTCAACGAGAAACTAAACTCATGTTCAAATATTGTTAGGAGACAACATCTGTTCATTTACTTCTTCTCATAGTTATATAAAACCAAGATTATAGAAAAAAATTAAACTGCATATCTTAACCTTTATGCACAAAATAACTTTTCTTATTGAAAAGAAGACTGAAGGGGTGCAATGCTTCAATGCACTTGGGAAGAAAATAAAAATAATCTTACCCATCCAAGAAAAACTTACTACAGAAAATATACTCAAACATATTAAAGTAGTACTAATTCATCCCAAAACTCTTTTATCATATGATAAACTAATTCTCTTTTTCTTTCCAACAAAAGGAACACAGAAAATAAAAGTAGTTTCCTTACCACAGAAAATACCATCAATATTAAATTTCTTAAGCTTGTTATCTCCTGTATTCAGATTAGCAAACCAGGAATAATAAAAAATGAAAAGAAAAATAAAGAACTATCCGAGTCCACAGAACCCACTGTGTGTCCTTACGAAATTTAATCCCCTGAAGTACTCGAGATTGCAGATTAATTCCTTCCAAAATAAACAGATTAACCATTAAAGAAGTAGCGGTACCTCAAACTTCAATAATTTTAACGAACTCAAAATGACAACAACGAATCAAACACACAGACACGATCGATCGATTTTATTTTGTAAGAAATGTATGCAAGAGAAGGGAAGAATTCGATGCAGAAAAATGAGAGAAAGTCTCTATTTATAGCCAACAAAGGGTAAAAGTCACAACTCTTTGAAATAAAATAACCTTTCAGAAAGGTCACAACACTTTGGAAAAAGCACAACCTTTCAACAGGTCACAACCCTTTAGAAAGGACACAACCTTTCATAAAGGTCACAACCCTTCAAGAGAGTCACAACACTTCATTTCCTGTTCACACCTTTAAAACCCAACATTAATTTGGCTATGCTAGTTTCTTTAATCAACTTAGCTATGTTAAGATCTTTAATCATTGATACAACTCATTATTCTTTTCTGTATCTAGCTACTGACTATCAAAACTGTCATTGTTCACACATCATATGTGTATTGGTGGATTTGTCATGGTTCGTGTTGCTGCATATGTAACTATTTTTATGGTAAGAAATTATGATCGCACTACTCGATACAACGATCTATTAGATCGTGCCCTTAGGCATCGAAATGCAATCATATCTCATTCTCAGTATTAATTTTTATATTCATACTGATACCACGAGCGCTTTAGGGTGTCCTCAAGATATTTTTTTTATATATCACTATACAATCAAAATATGTTTTTACTCAACTGATACAAAATTGGACATACTTCACTATCATAATTAGTGAAGTATATGGAGAAATTACATAATTAAACATACTTCACTATCATATATACTATTATTACAAATACTTTCAAAATATTACATATATCTTATTACAATTAAGATTTTCTACCATATATTGAGGAAGATACACTTAGATACATGTATATTTCTACCAGATACACTAAAATAAGAAGAGAGGCGAGTGAGATGAGTGGGGAGGTGAGTGATATTTGTTATGAATCTCATATGCATGTGTATCACACTAGATTCACATATTTGTGTGTATCTGGTGTGATTCACATGTATCTTGGATACAAGATACATAGGAGAGTGTCGAGTGAAATAAGAGAGAGACGAGCGAGATTTGTCATGTATCCAAAATCATGTGAATCCACTTGTATATAATATATCTAGAATAAATTACACATAATTCTAACCCTGTGTATCCCAAGATACATGTATATGAACGTATCTAGACGCACCAAAGATACATAATATTTTAAACTAGAGTGTATCTAAGTAATAAGCTCCTAAACTAGTGAGATTCATGTAAATTTCCCAACAAAATACTCATGCTTTAACACCTAGTACAACAACAAGCACCAATTTAACTGGGGGGGGGGGTGGGTGATTTAGTGGTAGTGGGTGGCAAGGTTGCTTGGTTGCTTATTCCATCAGGAACGATTGATTTCTTGGTACATCACAGTTATGCATTTACAATTCACGTGGTAGTATTGATACTCTTAAAAGGTGTATAATTTGCTCATAGTTCTTGTTTGATATTGGATAAAGTAAATCTTGATTTTCATTTTTCTTGTCATAATCTGGAAGAAGGGGTGAATGTCGAGTATCAGCCTAGAATCATGTCTTCTTAGGACTATTCTGGATGTACAATTCAATTTTGATAGAAATATTCTATTTCAATTTAAAAATGCAGTCATATGTTTGGGGCAGTGTAAGTGATCAAAGGTTTTAACTCATATCACGGGAGAAAATTTTGCGAAGAGTTCTAATATTACTATTAATGGGTGACTCTGTGATTTCTTATGGGCCTATGTATCCTAGGTAATTCAGTTTTATGATTCCTCATTATTTGTCGTATCACCTTTTTTTCTCTAGGTGTTCATTTTGTTTGAACTTTTAGTTTAATGTTTTTATTCAACAAAGACAATTAATGGCAATAACTTATGGAATTCATCGTTTGGGCCCATAATAAATTAAAAGTTGCTCCTGTTACTCAACCGAGAACCTTGAACATTATACAATGATGTGTTGTAGGAATAACCCATTACCTTCTGGGTGAAAATGCCACAACATGAGCATTCTTCCTAGCTAGAAGTATTGCAGTAGGATAATGGTTAGGAGGATTTGAAAAACATTATGGCATTATGAGTTTCAATGTTTAGTTAATTACTTTTTAAAAATCCTATTCTTATTTCTTTTCTTATAAAATTACTTTAACTAACAAATATGTAGGATATATATATATATATAGCGAATGTTTACACAATCATGTAATTATTTAAAAAAATTTAAACTAATATAATTTATTTATGTATAATAGATTATAATTATAACGATCTGATCCGTCGTTACTAAAGGTACCTCATGCGGAGTTTAAAAAATTCAAAAGTGTAGTATAAGAATGTTTTAAAAATTTGAGCGCACGATGATTTGTGGCAAAAAATTGATTTCTTGGCTAAACTGACGTCAACCTGTCAAGTGGGAGGTTTCCGCTATGACAATGCCGTTGTAGCGGTATGAGAGTCGTTATAATGGGACATCAAATTTCAGCAACCTAATCAATGCACTATTTTTTAATTTCTTCCCACTTTTAAATGGAGAAAATAAACGAGGGTTGCTCCATAAATCCTCCAAAGACACCTGGGGTAAGGGATCAATAAGGGAGGGAGAATTACCACACAAGGAAGGTGAAAGTATAAGAATGTTCATATGCTCTCTCATCAAATGATTGCTTCTATGGAGTCAAAATTTTGGGCAAGGTTCATCCGATATTGCTTGGCACTTTGGTAGGCTAGGTTTCTTTTAATTGACTAGTTAGACTTGCTTTTACCGTATTATATCTTGTAAATTTTAAGAGATGACATGTAAGACCATCGGGCATAGAGTTTGGATGGTTAGAGATTGTTGTTATATACTATTAGGGTGGAGATGAAGTAATGATTGTGGGTGATTCTCTTGTTCTTGATTTGCCTTGAGTTTCTTGTTAGGAGGGTAGTATGTTTCCGTTTATGAGCGTATTCATGTATACGACTTGTAGTATCATTGTACAATACATGGTAAGGAATACGTAGGAAGCATATGTAATGACATCATGTTGGTAATGAATACAACGAACTTGTTATGTGACTTGTGGTGTCAAGTGTTATTGTTGATGTTTGTGATTGTGCATGATTGCCTATGTTTATTGATTGACTTGGTAACACGCCTAGTACACGATATTTCCACAGTCGGTTTATATTAACGGTGTGCTCAGATACCACGCTTGATATGGGAATACCCATATATGATTGGCTCAGGTACCACACTAGTCACTAACTAAGGATGTCTCAGAACTCGGATACCACGTCTTTACACTAACAATTTGGTTTTACTTCCATGAGAGGACCAAATATATGTTTATGGTTCCATGAATGAACCTAGTATTTCTACATATTATACTTGTTGCATGTTGGATCCCTGAGTTGTCCGGGTTCCTTGAAATGTGAGTTGATCTCAGATCTAATTTATATGTGACCATGTGGGACATGGATCATGCATGTTACTGTAAGTTAGGGTTAGAATTGGAAGTACATGCTATGTGTTACTACTGGTTGTTAAGGCATGTTATTTGTTTATTGGCATCTAAATTCTTAGGGGTTATTCTCCATAATTGTTGACTATTGGGTTGAATTTATGAGGACTCAATTCTTTAGTTATCTAAAATGCATTTCTATTGGTCATGATGAACTTGATTTTGTAGTGGGTTCTAGGTTTAGTTTGCTAAGGATGAGTTGGTCTAAGACGTCAATTTCCTTTACTGTTCTAAAAATGGCCAGAGAGTTGACATGAGTTCTATAAAAGATAACAACTTAACTGATAGGGCTAGGGATGACTTGGTATTCATGGATATTAATATGGTAGAAGGGTTAGACTACAATTGTTTGTTATTGTATCATCACAGGTAGGCTTGGAAAGCCTTAAGGTGACATAAGTAAGGTGCTTAGTCATGGTATTTACCTAAGAAGGGTATGAGTATGTGAATAGAGAAGTGGGGTGGTGTAACTTCGATATTGCATGACTTTTCTAATTGTCTACATTATATCATGTGGTAGGTTCTAATCGATCGATGATGCCTACCAATACGTGCTGTTTGTACTGATACTATTCTTGTTATGCCACTTGACATAGTCTAGTTGCAGGATCAATGATGTTTCATAGGTGAAGACGATGATGATCTCCGACATCTTTCATTTTTATGCATAAACTGTATTTTCTTAGTAGCTTAATTGTAAAAAACTTTTATTAAAGATTATTATTTTTATTAAAGATTAATGTTTTCATGAAAGTTTTCAATATTGAAGAGGTTTCCTTGTTTAATTTATTTTCCACATGTTTTAACCTGTTTGGGTGGTGTCCTATTTAGGTATTAGAGTAGGTACTCGCATAACCTGATGGGTTGGGTCGTGACAAATATAAAATAATAATATAAATTTTGTTTATATTATATTTGTAAAGATATATATATGATACGTAAGCCTAACTCAACCCAAAAGCTAACTCATGAGGAGAAGATTGTGCAAAATCATATAAGCAAACTACCTCATGAGGAGAGGATTGTCCAAGTTCATATAAGCAAACCACCCATGTATTTCTCAATTAATATGAGACTTTTGTCACTCTAAATATCACTGTATGAATACACGCGTATTGAAAAAGAAAAAGAAAGAATCATATATATAATCTATGGAATAAAGGTGAAGCTGGGCAGAAGCATAACCGATAAATCCTAAAAGGGAAAGGTTTGTACTTTGTAGAGTTTAGTGCCTATTAAACATATTGCAACGTACATCTATAAAGGGAAATTCTGTTATTAGGGTTTCTATCAATGGTAGCCATCATATGATCTCATTACAAGGGTAGGAGAAGCATCTGCCAGCTTCAATCATGCATATATTGATTGGCAAATCACTTTAAAATTGTACCATCACATCATGTATTCCCCACTGTTCCATTATTTCCTTCAATCTGTCTCTATGATGTATAGTACAACCAATTAATTTTAAGTCTATTATTTAGTAAAAACAGACATTTAGTGATAATAGATTTTTCGTTTATAGTCAGTATATATTATTGCAATAACATAATTTTGTGGTAATTGAGTTAATGTCATTGTATTCAAAGTCACTAAAGTTTTTATTCATATTTATATGAGAGCAAGTTATAAAAACCCTATTTAACGGCAATTATATTATTGCTCTAAAGTTTTGAAATGATTTTAAATTTTTTTTTTATAATAGGAACTTTTCGTCCAATTTACACTAGATAAGGGCCAAACAAACATAACTTTATATATAAAATTACTGAATGTTAAGTAATTTTTTATGGTCAGAAGAATCAGTTTGACAACTTTTGTTTAATAAATTGTAAGTACGTTGACCTTCTATGAAATTAACCCCCTCACAATGTAAAGATGTCAAAAAAGATTAAAAAAATAAATTCTAAAACACATCTTAATATCGGTTGGTGTACCTTTTACTAGCTACTCCTAAAGTAAACAATATAGGATAAATTATACCTATGAATTATGATTAATAACTATCAATGTATTGCATCAGTGATGTGCTAGTTTTTTTTTTGAGATTTTAATCATTTAATATTTATAATTTACTGATAAGAACAAAGAGATAATTTGAGTATTTAAAAAACAACAACTTTACAGATAACGAACTCAAATTCTGATAATTTTAAAGTGGACATCCAAAGCAAATATTCCTCACCACAATATCCTCAAGGTGTAAGGTTTCATTCTTAGCTCTTCTTTTGTTGCCTAAAAGAATATTAAAATGATAAACATTTAAATGACTCCTACCGTTGAAACATTTTTGAGGTAAAATGTGGAGGTGTCTAATATAAAATATAGAAAACAAAATGCCACAAAAACTGACCAACAATTGGAATCCAAAAAAAATAAAATAAAATAAAATTGGAATCCAACAATAAGTATCCAAGGATAAAATTGGAATGGATGGGGTGAGAGAGGGGGCTAGTAGATATATTAGTGTGCTGATTAAGAGACAAAAGAGCTTAATGATTGGGTTAATTAGCATATGATTATGTGATGTGGTATTCGTGCTTATGTAACAAAAATATGCTTCTTTATTATTTTATTTTTAAAAAATTAAACTGATCTCATACCTTCACATCTAGAAGCTAGGAGGTCACACTATTAGAAAACGACAGACAAAATTTTGTAGTTAAATAACAAAAAAACTAAATCTCATGTTAATTTTATTTAGTTATGAATTAGCGACAGATTAACTAGAGATCGTTGATAAATTAATTATAACTGAAACAAATATTTTTAGAAATTACGACAGAAAATTTGAGATAGATGGACTAGTTGTTTTATAAGGTATAATAAAATGAAAGCCCCACAAAGTGGAATTTGAACACTTATAGGAATGTGTGACATCTCTTTGGTATAGTGGAAATATCTTTAATTTAGTCCACAATTGTCAAAGGTCCCTTTTGGATATTAAATTAATAAAAAGCATATATACTTTAAGCTGCTTTTTGAGCAGTAGAAGATCCTCTGATGGCTTCACGTTAGAGCATATCTATGTTTCGATCTCCTATTGGTTCAGATATATTCATAAATTATGTCTTAACTTTATCTCTATTAAAAAAAAAAAGAGGAGAATAATTTCTCCTTCTTAATTTTTTATGGGGTGTTTAACTGGGGAAGAAGGAGAGTGGTACATATGGCTCCCTAATTGAAAATACTATCAAAAAGAATATTCTAAATGCCATGCCTAAATTCAGAAGATAACTACTAAGAATAGGTGTTGTGATTTTTTAAATATTCCAACTACAATAGGGGAAAAAAGAAAGACTAGAAGAGGGATCATTTAGGATTGCAATGGCTAAGGGGTCTCTCTACAGTTGTAATTATGCGATAAGTGATGTGTTTTTTCATTAACTTGATGCAAATTATTTATTTCGCCTGACTGCTGTAATAGTGCATCTTTACTTGACTAATTAAACTTAGATACACCCCTAATCTACAACATGACATAATAAGTGGTCTCAAACTCTTGTAAAAGCATGATACTCTTAATAAAAAATCAAGACAAGTGTTGAGAACACCCCTAAAATTGGAGAGAATTTATGGGTGTATTTTACTCATATTGCAAGATCGGAAGTGTATTTAAGTTCAGTTAGTCAAGTAAAGAGGTGTTTTTAAGGCTATCAATGGTTCGATGATGAAACTAATAATTTACATCGAGTTTAGGAGTGTTTTCAATACTTCTCTCTTTGCATTTTGAAGGTTTTTTTTTTACCCTTCCCTTAGAGCTCCCACCATTTTCTCCCTTGATGACTCGAACTTACAAACTTAAAGTTGAAAGTGGGAGGTACTTACCATCCGAGCAACTCCCTCTTGTGGCATTTTGGAGTTATGTTTATGGCGAGACTGAAATTATCATAGCATTTATGTTTGGTACGGGGAATGTTTTCCAAATTTTCTTTGTTTGGTTGATAAAAATGTTTTCCTCTTTAGGAAAATAAAGTCCTTAAAAATGAGGAAAATAACTTTTCTGGTGAAAGCAAGGAAAATAAGTTGCAAAAGTGACTTTTTCAAATTTATTGTTTCCTTTTCACCCACTCAAACCATCCAATCCTCACCCTTTGGCCATCCCACCCCCGAACCCTCGCTCCCTATCCTCACCCTTTGTAATGCTTTGTGCCCATGCGGTCACAAATTAAAGGTTTCTAAAATTTTAAAGCCCATGATTTGCAGAAGATAATCGTAATGCTATGTTGTCTTGACACAAATTGATGCATCATTCATGTTTGTCACGTTCACACGAAAGTTTTCTCAACTAAGTCTTGCAGACACCTTGGCTAAGGAGTGGTTAGATTGAAGGAAGTTAACTCGTGTTTTGGATAAACTTTTATCATTAGCAGAGAGTTTGTATACAATCATAGCTACCATTCGAACATTGAGATGACATCAATTGGGAGTTGTATGGTAGGACATGTTGATCTCTGATTGGTTGGTCTAGTGCATTTGAAGTTAGGGTGTGGAGCACAAATTTATTGAGGAAGTTCTTGGACAATGTCAAGTTAATTTAAAATCGGCTTATCATGACTCAATGTAGACAAAAGAGTTATACAGATTGAAAGGTTCATGATTGGAGCACGGGTTATGTTGAAGGTTCGATTACCCATGAAAGGTGTGATGAGATTTGAAAAGAAGGTCAAGTTGAGCCCAATGTATATTGATCTTTCCAAGATTGTTGAGCATATTGGTGAAGTGCCTTACGAGTTGGCTTTCCCACCTGATTTATCGGATATTCACCCTATATTTCATTTTCAATGTTAAAAATATTATCAGGATGGTGCTCATGTAATTCAATGTTAATTGATCAAAATTTGACCTTTGAGAAGAAGCTGATAACCATCTTGAATAGGCAAGTTCGAAAGTTGAGATCGAAAGAAATTGTTTCTAATAATATTCAATGAAAGTATCGCCCGATTGAGAAGGCTAATGAGGAGACCAAGTCGTACATGTGAATCATATATTCCCAGCTTTGTGAGTGTTTAGGTACTTTATATTCTTCAATTTACCCGTTCGAGGACGAACATTTGTTTTAGTGGTAGATGATGTAACGACCTAACGGGTCGTTATGATCAGTAGAACTATTTTGACTCTTCCCGTAAATATTAAATAATTTTTTTGAATTATTCGTTCAACTACAATTATTTAATTGATGGTTATTCTTTTAAAAATAATTAATTTTGTTGGTGGTTAATGGGTGAAGTCCATAATTTAATTAATAACCTATTTCACTTGGTCCATGTATAAAAATAAGTTAGTGAGGGTTAGAACTTTTGAAACATAGAGCCTGTTTGACATTGCTGATCGGAGGCCATTTTTTTTTAAAATCAAGCGTTTGACAAATTCTTAAAACTGTTTTTAAATGGAAGTAGAAACAGTTTTTCTGCGGTTGGGAAGAAACTAAAAATTTCTACTTCTAAAAAAAAGCAGAAGCATAAAATTATATTTTTGAAGACTAAAATATCCCTCCATATCTACATGTTTACCAATATATCGCTTAATTAACATATCTCATAAGTTTGGTTAAGTTTCATTCAAGAGTTGTATTTTTTATTTTCATATAATAATTTTATTTATTTATTTTATGTAATATATTATTAATTTATATTTGATATATTATTTTACAAAATTAGAAATAAAGGTATCAACAATATTTTTGCAGGATTCTAAAAAAATAACAATTAATTATTTCAGTCATCCAAAAAAAGTAACAAATAACAAATTTTTCTTTCTTAATTTATGTATTATTTTATTTTTATTTTTATTTTATTTTAACTTTAGAGGATAAAAAAAAACTATATATAATAGCTAATGACTGAATAAAAAAAATAGGTAACAAATAACAAAAAAAATTCTTCTTTTCAATATTTTTCAACAAAATCTTTTTAAAAAATAAAAAATAATAATTAAAGATTTCAACTCCTTATTAAGGTAACAAATTTGATTGAAAAAAATTAAATATGTGCATTTTAATTTAATTAAAATAAAAATTCAATTAAAGTTTTTCTTCTTAGATATTTAAAACATTTTCTCTCTATAAATAATTTTAATATTAAAAAAACATAGAAACTCGCCCTTTTTCCTAATTTGACTCTCAAAAGTATTTTTTTGTAAAAAATAAGCCAAACACGATTTGATTATGAAAAACACTTTTCAAATGAATTAGCCAAACACAAATTGCTTATTTTCGAAAGCACTTTTGTAAAAAACTATTTTTAAAAAGTGCTTGTAGAAATAAACAATTTTTAACAATAATGTCAAACAAGCTCATATTCTTTTTAGCGGAGCTCTCTTCACAGCGACATCGACGAAAAAATAAAAGTGAAGAATGCTTCAGGTAAGCCACACAAAAAAGTTCAACATTTTGGTTTTAAAATTTTGATAGTTGGCTAGATAAATTATTATTTTATTATGTTTGGTGGTTAAGGTTCAACATCTCATAGTTGATATTACTGGTCGTGTGCTTGGTTTTGATCTTGATTTTGATTTTTTTTATAAAATTTCATATTTGTCATTGTGGAACTAGATTCAATTTTGTTGGGAGTCCGGAATAGAAGAATGCTAATATGTATGTTTACGTACTTGTTTACTTACAAATAATGCATATTTGATAGATTGAGAACGTTCTAAAGTTTTGCGAAAGGAAAAGACAATTCTTGAAGATTTGTGATATGTTATTCTGCATTCGAGGTATGTTAAGACTTTCGAGACTTCGTTGAGGGACGTTTTTTCTAATTAAAGATTAAAAATGGAATAGACAATGGATAAGAGAGAAAGTTGGGGGTCTCGTACTTATGATTTGACGGGCATAGGTATGAGTACCGATGTTATAAAGGAAAAGTTGATTACTATAAAGCGATGGATTGTAATCCGAAAATGCCAAAACATATGGACATTAGCTGATGTATTATTGACTTGGTTTCTTTTGTGTGATTGTGTTTCTTATTTGAACTTGTATATTTGTGATAGTTGAGGTGGTTATATGTCATACCGACATTTGATTGATTGAGACACACCATCATCTCTTTTTTGTTGATATTATATTGTGCACATGCATTGACATTAGAGTAAGTATGAGTAAATGTCTGACACGTGGAGATCGTTCATGTTGAGATCAAGTTATGATTATAAGTTGGGCACGTGGAGATCGTCCGTGCTGTGATTGTTATATTTTATGATAGTGCGTTGAGATTGTCCACAAAGATACGTGGTGATCGTTCGTGTTGGTATATGGACCTCGTGAGTCCCCTATGAGTCACGAATTCTCGATGTATTTTTGAAAAGTATCGCGTATATACGGTTGAGAGAGAGAACTTGGTATTTGAGGCATACATTTCATGGTGTCGCATCGCATTGTATTTCATTACATCATTCAATCTTATTTGATTATGTGCTTCATTGGTGTTTGGATAATACGTGATATTTGATTATCCCTATTTGATGAAACTTGACTGATAAGTATAATCCAGACTTGTAAAAATTAAAGGATGATTTTATTATATACTCTTGTCACTATTTCTTTGTTGTCAGTGTATGATACATAGTGGGTACACATGGTTTTGTACTCATACTACACTTGTTGTACTCTTTTGTGGTGCATATTAGATTCCTTGTACGAGCGCACCTCATGGAGCTTTAAGTCTGAGTTTGGATCATCTTGAAGTTGTGGTGAGCTTCTTGGCTATTTTGTGACCCACACTTTCATTTATCTCTTAATTTGTTTAGTTGTCTTAGTATTCATATAGAGTATTTCTTACATTTTGACTTTTCATTTAGTTTGGACTTGTATCATATTGTAGAAGCTTTTGAACTTAAGACACTAAATCTTAGGTGGTATTCAACTTTTCTGCATTTCATATTTGTGAAAGACTTAGTGTTCAATATTTTTGCTTGTCACTTATCATTCCAATTTATTATACTAAATTAAGTTGGTAAAATTATTAACTTGGTTTACCTATCAGTTGGGAACATAGGTGTCATCACGACTTATGATTTTGGGGCATGCCACTCTTGAAGTGCATCTCCCCTTTCATATCAACTTTTATGGGAACATAAAAACTTTTCCCCATCATTTTTCGGTTGTCGCAATTCAACTTCCACCGCGTCCAACTCCGGTGCAATAGGTGTCACGTCGCACCCTTTATCGCGACTAACCTTAGAATTATAATTGTGATTTACAACTTTAAAAAGTGTGTAATTTCTTAACTGAACTCGAATTGATGACTGATTTAATGTGTTGGAATATAAATATGAACACAGTGTTAGCTAGGGGTGGACCCACATAGAGTCCGCCGGGTTCTCAATGAACAAATGATCTGACTGGTCCATTGACTCTGGGTGATTAAGGCTCTTTTAGTGTTGACGAGCTTGAGTTTGAATCTCACTGTTAACATATCTTTTTTATATTTTTGATTCCACCACTTTCAGAGCAAACCTTAAAATCCTAGATCCGCCACTGGTGTTGGCTATGACCACACATTCTCATCAACATTACACAACCTTCCCATATCAACTTTTAATTCTCAAACACAACTATATTGCTTAGGTTCTATTCTAATTAATCATTTCCAATATTTCAACGTTTAATAAGGAAGTATAAGAGATTATATTATCTTCCTCCTGAGATAATTTGTGCTCGAACGAGAGTCATGACTTTTCTTGACCTTGCAATACATAACATAGGGAACTCTCCCACACTTTCTGTCATGATCCAAAAATAGAGGTGATGACACTTGTCTATTCCCCCAAGACAAGTGAGCCTCAACCCTTAAGGCAATTGTGAATCATTTGGTGACCCTAAAACTTCTTATTCCTTTGATTATTTATAGATTTAAACATTAAAACTTTATATTTTGATTGACAAATGACAAGATTTTTCAAGATTCCCTCCTTGGATTTTAAGAAGGTTCAAAAATAAAAAATGGGGCTGAAATCCCAAAATTTACAGATCAAAAACCCCATCTAATGTCATAAAAGTGACCATGAGTTGGCAAAAGCGAATCTTGCTAAAAACTTGGCCTTTGATTTTGCGAAGGTCGTGATCGAAAAAGGGCCCTTTGCGATCACAAAGGTCAGGCCACTTAGACCTTCACAAAAGTGAGGTTCGCAAAAGCGATCAACCTTTTGCAATCGCGAGGCACACCAAGTACCAGAAAACCAACCATAAAAAAATTCAACAAAAAAACCGTTTAGATTTCTTTCGGAACCCCGTACACACAAACCATATAAGTAAATTGACTAAATGCCATGACCCAAAGTAGACCCTAGACGTAACATGACGTATAGAATCCTGAGAGGCCCTACACAAGCCACTTAACATACTTCATACAAGATAATAGAAACAATAGAGTTTAAAAGATAGCATTTCATACAAAAGAGTTTGAAAAAAGCTGAAGTCTAAACATAAGTCTCAAAGTCAATAATTACATCATAAGAAAAATGATTGGGCAGTAACCCATACATCACATACAGAGTCTGAAAATGAAAATGGCATGAAAGCAATAAAAGAATCTTGGACCTCGGATCATGAGGACTCATCAATCTTCAAAAATCTCAAAGGATCAACTAGACATAAGTATGGGGAATAGGAGCGTCGTACCCTGCATTAGTAAGACAATATAGACACAAGTATGCATTAGTACCATTACCAAGTATGATAGCAATGCATTAGAGTTATGAAATCATGCTAAAAAGACTTTATATGACATGCAATGACCAAGATAAATAATAAAATAGCATGTTAGAAAACATAAATCATAATCATGGTCGATGCAAGCTAAACTTCTTGTAAAAACATATGTGAGATACTTTAGAAAGTAACCTTAGTTCATTATTGTGGGAAATTTACCTTTAACCGACCGACATAAACCATATGAGCTATAACATGAAATTTAGTGTCTATCCCACACCGAAAAGAACTATCCTTACTTGCCAAGGTATGAACCATAAACTTGAGCTAAAGTGAATCCACTAGCTAATGTCTAACTAAGACAAACCTATGGTGACACATAGTTATGGGACATGAATAATCACTGCTAGTCCACTAGATGCTAAGCATAAATACCACAAAATTATCATTAATTATATTCATCTTATTATCCATGTAAAGGCACAATTAAGTAGCAAATCTAAGCTAGAGTTCATTTAGAATAACTCCTTATTCTTGATTCAACTTAGGTGAGAAAACCTTTCAACCTTATGAATCCTTTTGTGAGGAAACCTTTTCACAATCATGTTTTGAGTAGTATGTGAGAAATCCTTTCATAACAACAACAACAATAATATCGATGCTTTAATCTCAAACCAATCTTAAATCATTTATATAAATTTCATAAAGAAACATGCATATCTTCAAAATTTCATCTTTCATGGTTCATAAGCTTCATCATATGATCATAGTCTAGAAATTATGGATCATGCATGAGTTCACATGAATTCAACTTAAAAACATTAAATTATTTTAATTCATGCACAAAAGGAGAGAAAACAATCAGTTTGATCACAATTTAAAAGAACACATGAAGATTGAATAAAACCCTAACTTTAATTGGAGAATCTAACTTGTAAAAATTGAAGAATAAAGGAACCGTATGTAAGAAAGGACTCCATAGGTGAATACTATCATACCTGAGCAATCAATGCCCACAACAATGGTGAATTGGAGTTCTTCAACCCGAATACTATCTTTCTCCTTCCGCAGTATTGAGAGAAATTTGGGGTGATCTTGGAGGGAGTTTAGGAAGTTTAAATTAATGATTTAGAATGGGTAGTTTTTAGGCTTAGAATACTTATATAGGGATTAGTATTAGGTTCAAAATGACCTATTTTAGGCATTAATCGATTAGGAAAAAGACTAAAAAGCCCTTAAAAATAACTATCTACCCTCATCTACGGTTTGGACCTATGGACTGTACTGGTCAACTTTAGAAATTGATCAGAGACTCTTAATTGACCAACTTTTTTGACAGATCCCATGTACGGCTCGTAGGTCTTTCTACGGATTGTACATACCAACTGTAGAAACCAACTTTAATCTCTAAGATTTTACTAAGTCTAGGGTCACCTACGAGACCAATCTATGAGTGGTACATGGAATGACAGGTCGTCCTGGTGAACCATATAAAGGATACTAGGACTTATTTTGAAAAAAATATTTTTCTACTTCCTACGGTTGCCATCTACGACCCGTAGAAACTTCTATGGTCCGTAGATGGGACTCATAGACACATACACCAGCCCAAAAACTGCATTTTCATTCTTTCCAAATTTGAGATGTTACACTAAACTCGACTTATGGGACTTAATGAAACTGTCGAAATACAAATTTGAGGTCTCCTTGACTCGACATTTGTGAAAGTCACAAGAAACTAATATACTGCCTAAAAAGGCTAAATCAAGCTCAGTACCTCTGAAAATTCAACCAAGGCCTTTCTTAGGCCTAAAATCATCCTTCAAATTCAACTAATATATTTGAATTCCGATCCGAGCATTCGAACCCCGAGTGTTGACCAAAGTAAATCCAAAGGCTAAAAATTACACAAATTTATAACTTAGGACCTTAAATCCTCAAAAAGACTCCGAATATGAAACTAACAACTCTCATAGACCAATTTCCATATTTTGGGACTAATGGAATCAACGAAATTATATTCTGACACTCAAAAATCCAAAGGACAACGAAAAGTACTTTTTAATAACTTTAGCCTTTCAAACTCAAATCTTTCAAATTCACAACTTTTTACTCAAAGTTTGAAACCAATTTTCAAAAATCAATCAGGAATATTTCAGGGCCAATATTGGGAGGGACAAAATGGTAATTTTATAAAAATTATAAAAAATGACCAACCAGGTTAGTACATTATCCACTACTAAAAACCATATTCATCCTCAAACAAAAAGTAAAAGAGAGTATCTGAAGCCTTGAAAAATTGAGGATAACTGGCATGCATATCCGACTCTGTCTCCCAAGTCGCCTCACCAACTGAACAGTGCTTCTACCACACCTTCATTGAAGAAATCTCCTTGGTCCTAAGCTTTTGGACATGCCTATCCATGATAGCTATATGCTCCTCCTCAATGGACAAGTCTAGACCCAACACATTTGAATTAAGAGAAATCAAATGAGACTCATCCGACACGTACTTCCAAAGAATGGAGACATGGAACAAAAGATGTCTAGCTGACAATCTAGGTGCCAAGGTCAACTTATAGGCCACCTCTCCCACGCGGCTCAAAATCTCAAAAGGTTCAATGAATCTAGGGCTAAACTTTCCCTTCTTTCCAAACGTTATCATACCCATCATGGTGAAACTTTGAGCCAAACATGGGTAATAGTGTGTAACCATAATGGTTCATTTGCTATCCGACGGGGATGTCCTTAATTTTCATCTAAACATGATCTGAAAGTGGGCAACTTCTTGGTTTTCCACTTTGTTCAGGATGATCAGTACATCATTGTTAAAATATTTGGAACAAGTGCTTGTGAAAAGATCAACTTCTGTAGTGACATTGGAAAAGGAAAACAAAAGGCAAAGATTTATCGGGAAGAAACTTCCCTTGTTTTTTCAAATAACATCTATTTCACATTTAGATGTTTAGATAGACTCAGAAGCACATTTATCAAATTACATAACAGAGGATCCACTGATGGCTTAAGAGGATAAGAAATCCAAAGAAGCATTTAAGCTTGGTAGGCTTTCTGTTCACAATGAATTGTTAGTATTTTTTTTTGTGTGTGTCTATGTTCTTTAATATACATATTAGGTGTCATGACCCAAAAATGCATGTGATGACACTCTTATAAACCCACCAAAACAAGTCAACCTAAAATCCAACAATACAAAAGAAATGCGGAAGATAAATAAAAAATAGCATAAAAGCGGAAAATTTCATAAACACCCATAAAATCTGGTTGTCATGTGCACAAGCCTCTAATGTATGAAAATCGAATTGAAAGATAAATACAAGTCTCAATGTCTTTGTTTCTCGAATAGAACAAAATATAAAATAAGGAACAAAAGGGCCCGCTGGGATGACAAGATGTTACCTCTCAATATATCCTCTAAAAGCCTCAGATAAAGATAAAGAAGAAAGATCACACGGGTCCGAGTTCGGAACCTACACAAGTGTAGAAGCAAGGAGTGAGTACCAAATAACATGGTACTCGGCAAGCGACCCACTAAACAATATAAAACTAAGATAGAATACAAGTACTCCTTTTAACTACAACCTGCATAGAAATCAGTCCAACCAAACAATTTACAATACACAACCCACAAGACTTAACAATCATAGTCCAACAGTCACATGTCAACAATCAACAAGTATCAAGTTAATCAACCATTAATATCAAATATGTCAATCACAAGCATCAAGCATCTCAATCAAAATTATCAATTTCATTAAATCATAACAGTCAAACACTTGCCGAAACTATTTGCCATCGGCATAATACCACTCACAGAACCATTTCCCATTGGTACAATACCACTCGTCAGAACCATTTCAAAATCAAGTAAGACCCATAGATATTACATGAAACCATAAATAATTTAGGTAAAATTGAATTTGAAACTTGGAAATATTTGGGACTTAATGGATGAAAGGGATCCATTGATGAAATTCCCTCATACATTGATAAAGAAATCCCAAATGTAATGGAGAAAAAATAGACTTGAAGCTTGAACACTTGATTTGTCTTCTTTGAAGCTTGAGAGGATCTAGAGGAGATGAATGTAGATGTGTTTAGGGAATTTGAGAGAATGAGAGGGTTTAGGTAGATTTAGGAGTTGAAAGGTAGTTATAGGTCTTAAAATTAGGGTCAAAAGAACATAGTATAGGTATTAGATGCATAGGAAAAAACCAAGATACCCTTATTAAATAAGTGTTGAATAGTCCTAT
>JAJOOO010003269.1:0-12196 GCA_029582685.1 Solanum piurae
TAGTTTTTGCTTTTTAAAAGTTAAATTTGATCAATCTTTAAAGTTAGATTTGGATTAAATTAATTCATGAATGTTTCCAAATTAACATATAGTTATTCCAAATTATACGATAAGTTACAATTTCTTCTTATTTTTAGATGATAAAATATACATTTTGAGATACTTACACAATTTGAATTCCAAAAAAAAAAAAAAGTGAAGAAAGAAAACTTACGGACCAAAACAAAATATATACTTCCTCCGTTCTTTTTTATATGTCATCTTTTTAGATTGCACTTGCATTAAAAAATTAAGTAACTTTACCCTTCTACTGTTATTTAATGTTTTCTGAAGTCAACTTTTCAATAAATGATGAATATGCTAGATTTCAAAAATTAAAATGCATTTGGATGACTATTTAAATTTTTGAGTTTATTTTTGGAGCCAAATTTTTTCACCAATTGAGCTAAAATAAAATTAAAAAAATTGTTAAAGATTCAAATTTTAAGATTATTTTTTATTTTTTTCTCCATCTTTTATTTTTAATTTGTTTGTTGAGATTTCTTTGTCAAAATAAGATTTTATAGAATAGTGAATGGAGAGAATAATTAATCAATTTATGAAGTACTCCAATGAATATTAAAGTTTTCCTAGGTTGGTCAAAGTATATATTTTCAAGACTAGTTAACTACTGTATCAAGGATATAATAGGAAGAATACGATAATTTATGCATTAATTTTATGAAATGACAAGTATTATTGACTACATTTGGGACGAGAATTAAATGAAGCATTTGTAAAAGCTTTAGACTGTATTTTCACATTTAATTTGTATCAGGATTTGCACTTTAAAAAATTCAAATTAAATGTTCAAATAAAAATTTAATTTTATACCAATCTAATTTTATATAGCTTGTCCAAAATGACCATAGGATATTCTACCCTAAATAGATGTGAATTCATTTGAATACGATGTACCTAAAATATAAATTATACTTAATTTTAATTCTACATATCTCGAGATGCATGTATCTGAACTCACCAAAATCTAGTAAGATTTGTAGTGTTAGAAACTAAATTAACTCCTAAGCTAGCCATTCTTAGATCTCTGATTGCAGTTTTGATGCATGTTTAGAGGTTCTGTTAATAGGTCTTTACTCTAATCTAAATTTATTGATGCAAGCAGAATTTCTGAACTAGAATTCCGTTGAAATTATATGAATTATAATTCCATTGGATTAAAATTAGAATTTGTTTTTGCAAGTTCATTTTATCTTATTTCGGCGTACCAAGATATTGATAACATACTAATAGTTGTTTAGTCTTTTTCAAGAGTTTAATATCATTATTGCAGCCGCATTAATAAATACGTACGAATCCTCTTGCGTATAGCACCACTTATTCAGCAAAATTACTTCTACGGGAACCAGAAGATAAATAAAATTGTTGTAATATTTTGTCCACATAGAAAAAAGTATGTGCAACACACAAAACAATTTAGTACTCTCTTCATTTTAATTTCATACCAAACTAATTTAATATCGCTATCCAAGTGGCGATGTCCAGATCGCAGCGGGCTCATACAATTTCTCCTCTGGTTCAGCAAAATTTAAAAGAGGTATGTTGGAATTGATAAAGATGAGGAGGTGCAACTACTAATTAATAATCCTCTTTTGGTTATTGTTGCTCTTCTGTCCTTATTTATGTTTATTTGATCTTGATCTTGTTTTAATTTTATAATTATAAAAAATTATATATTTAAATAAAATATATATACCCACTTTATTCATTTGTAAAAATTCATAAATTTTTATTAAAAGTGAAAAATTAATTGTGAAATAGTATACAAGTAAATATATCATATATTTTTTAACTTTATGATTTAATTATGTCAGTTGAAAAATTAAAATTAAAGATTCATCAAAACTAAAAAAAAAAACTTTTGAAAATTTTAATATTGAAAGGGTAGGAGAAGAAAACGTGGGGAAAAAATTATCATTAAAGGAGGTCCATTGGTTCCTTATCATCAATAATAAATACTGTAAAATGATTTATCAATAATTTAGGAATAATGGAGAAGTTGTTGTTGCTTCTTCTTCTTCTTTTTCTTCTTCTTCTTCTTCAACAACAAGAAGTTGATTCGTATTCTAAGGTTGAGTATCTTCCCGGTTGGCAGGGCCGCCTCCCGTTCCCTCTAGAGACCGGGTGAGCTCGTTTGCATTTATTTATTTATTTGAAAACGAGAGGATATTTATCCTAAAATTGTAGTTTCTTGGTAATATTAAAGGTGAAGTTTGAATATAAATTTTATAGGTTTTAAATTTTAGAACGACTATGTCAAATATAGTTATTATGGTAAAGATGATTTGTAGAGATGACAATGGTAATGGTAATTGTGATAGTGGAAGAGGTTAATATTGTAGTGATTGCTCTGATAGTGGCAAATGCTAGTGAGTGTGTTGATTGTAATGATGGAGTTTGTTTATGCTAGTGATGACTCAGAAATGTCTGATGCTAGTTGTGATTTTGGGGGTTGATTAAAAGGTGTCTAATAATGGTAGCGAAGGTAATAGTTGTGGTGATAGAAGAATATGTAATGGTTGACAATTTGTTGTTAGTAATTGGTGCATATGATAGTTCTGGTTGTGATTTCCTTTGTTCGGAGTGAACTTCTACATAGGTCCTTTCATAAAGGGGCTTTTTCAATATGTCTAGCTTCGATTTACTGCTCCTTCTATTTTAATTATTTTATATGACACTGTAATTATAATTTATAATTAAAAATAGGTATGTTGGAATTGGTAAAGATGAGGAGGTGCAACTTTTCTACTATTTTTTGGAGTCAGAATCAGAGCCTACTACGGATCCTCTTTTGGTTTGGCTATCTGGTGGACCAGGTTGCTCTTCTGTCATTGCCATTGTTGATGAGATAGGTACTTTATTTTATTTTAAAATTTAGTCATTTGATTTTGATATTGCACAAATTTTAGAAACTACAATTTTTTTAAAAGTTCTATAGTTTAAAATTTTAAAATGTATATTCCTTCGTTCTCTTTTATTTTTCATATTTAGATGTAAAATATACAGAAACTTTACTAGTTTAAGAGTTAATTACTAAGACACACTCTAGTTTACAATATTATGAATCTTACTAAATTTTGATGTGTCCAAATACATATATCTCAGAATACATGAGGTCACAATTAGATGCAATTAATTAATTCTAGATACATTTATCCAAATGAATTAGCATGTTTCTAGGATATGTAACAAATTTCGCTTGCTCTCTCTCCTCCCTCCCATCTCGCTCGTCATTCTCCTATGTATCTGAGATACATTATTATCTCGCGCACCTCTATCCCCATCACGCTCGTCTCTCTCTCTCTCTCCCTACTTTAGAATATCTGATAGCAAAAATGCATGTATCTAGGTGTATCATCCTCAATATATGGTAGGAAACTCTATATTAGTGGTAAGATACGTAATAAGATTACTATTCAGATTTGGCATAACTATTTGACCTCACTATATTTATTAATTGATGTTTAATATTATTGAGTCTTGGAAAATGATTTGGGAAATAACTAAATAAAGTTAAGGGTAAAACATGAAAAATTAATAACTGATATGTTAAAAATGAATTAAAAATAATTTTGAAATAATGAACAAGTAGAGGAAGAATTAATTGTGTTTAAATTACAAAAAAAAAAATTGTTAGAGAATATTTGTCGATATGTTTTACAAATGTTTTCCAAACATAACATTATTCTTTTTCCTTTTCAAACAAACATTTTTAAAAAAAAATAAATTTTAAAAATAATCCAAGCTAAGAATAAGAAATAATGAACAAGTAGAGGAAGAATTAATTGTGTTTAAATTACAAAAAAAAAATTGTTAGAGAACATTTGTCGATATGTTTTACAAATGTTTTCCAAACATAATTGTAATCATTTAAAATTTATTTAAATATAAATTTATTAAATGATTCGAATTATATTAAATTCATAAATATATTAGTCCAAATAAATATTATGGATTAATATAATTGAATTAAATATTTAAATTCAATAAATATGAATTTAATTAAAGTCCACTCCATAAAGCCCATATGCCATGTCACTTAAATCTGATTGGCCGAAGGAAGTCCTCTTTTAATCACAACTCCTCTATTTTAAAACTATAAATAGGGGTCCTCATAATTCATAATAGAGAACCAAGAATTTTAACAAGAAGCTAGAGAAAGCTCGTGGATCAAAAGCTGCATATTTCTCTACAAGTTCAAGAGTTCAAGAATTCAAGCATTCAAGTTTCAAGAACGATCAAGATCAAGACCGCCGGATTCAAGATCAAGCTCGAAGCCCTTGGATTCAACTAGAAGTCAAGATCAAGATAAAGTTCAAGTTCAAGATCAAGATGAAGTTCAAGATCAAGATCAAGTTCAAGATCAAGTCCAAGTTCAAGATCAAGATCAAGATAGAGATAAATCCCAAGTTCAAGATCAAGCTCAAGAGCCCTTGAATTATATTTGAAAAGGCGAATTCAGAGGAATCATAGAGATTGTAACACTCACACTTGAAATAATAAAACGATTGTTGCATAATTTTCCATTTTTGATTACTGTTTTCTCGATGCGAATTTTATTGTCTACAAATTCTGGCACGCCCAGTGGGACAATCTCTACCTCTCATCTCAACTTTTCAAGCATCAAACAACATCGAGATTGCTTTCATGAAGAACAACTCTCGATCAACTGCCTCTAAGGCCACTAGCTCCAAGTTCTCTACTGAAGTTGAAGGTATTCTTGATGTTACCTTTGGAAGTTTCGGAGTTGTTACGAGAAACAAAGCTGCTATGCTAGGACAACAAACGCTGCAAGTGTCATCCACATCAACTCCTATTTTTGGGTCTTCAACACCAAAAAGAGCAAGTTCCTCCACAAATATTTTGGAAGGAGGAAGCAGTATTGCTGAAAAGATCAAGGAGACATTGGCTCTACTTGAGCAATCTGGTTCCAAGAATTCTACCACAAGGAAGAACTATGATTCAACTAATGAATCATCTCCACATGCATCGCGTAACGTGAGTCAGCTGAAGATTAACTTACGCGACAATCCATGCTTCTCTCCTACATCTCCAATAATCATGCAAACGATGGTAACTGTTGCTTCATCTTATGAGGAACAACTCGCAAATTTGACAAAGTTGGTTGAAGGATTGACAAAGCATGTACAACACCAAGAGTCTCAAATTGATAAGTTGATGGACATGATGGAAGGACTTTTAGATGAAAAAGCGAGTCATGCGCCTGGAAAGTGTGTTGAAGTTCAAGAGATCGGAGATCCTGCGAAGAAATCACCGCTTGTTAATGAGATGCAATTTCTTCTGAAGGAATGATCCCACTTGATCGCTTGAAAGAGTTTATTGAAGGCACTATCAAAGATAAGTATGAAGTCTCCACTAAGTCGTCTCACATGTATGCCAAGCCATACACTGCGAGAATTGATAACTTCAAAATGTCTGCTGGTTATCAACCTCCCAAATTTCAACAATTTGAGGGTAAAGGAAATCCAAAACAACATGTTGCACACTTCATGGAGACATGTAATAATACTGGAACCTATGGAGACCATCTCGTCAAACTATTTGTCCGCTCTCTAAAAGGAAATGCCTTTTATTGGTACACGAATCTCAAACCTAATTCTATTGATAGTTGGGAGCAACTAGAGCACGAATTTCTCAATCGCTTCTATAGCACAAGGCGTACGGTGAGCATGGTAGAACTCACAAATACTCACCAAAGGAAGGATGAACCAGTTATAGATTTCATAAATCGATGGAGGAACGCTAGCCTAAATTGCAAGAATAGGCTTAGTGAAGTTTCTGCAATCGAAATGTGTATTCAAGGAATGCACTGGGAGCTTCTTTACATCTTACAAGGAATAAAACCAAAATCCTTCGAAGATCTAGCTACTCACACTCATGATATGGAGTTAAGCATGTCCTCTGCTGAAATAGTTATGGCGTATGTCCGAGACCCTCGCAAAGGAAGCGACAAGCAGGAACCCAAGAGATGGAATAAATTTGTGCCTAGAAATGACAATAAAGAATCCATGAATGTTAATGTGTCGCCTGCGAAGATCACTATGAATGAGGGTCTGAAGCAAAATGTGAGAACGGCTTTCCAAGCACGTTCAAATCAAAAGTCGATACTAATGAAGATGCAAGGAAAACAATATCCCTTCTTGGATTCTGACGTTTCTGAGATTTTTGATGAGTTGCTCGAGTTAAAACTCATTGACTTCCAGAGATAAAGCGACCTGATGAAGCAGGAAAAGCTGATGACCCAAATTATTGCAAGTATCATGGACTTGTGAGTCATCTTCTTGAAAAATATTTTGTCTCCAAGGATAGAGTGATGTGATTGGTTAACGAAAAGAAAATTGTCATTGATGATGAGAAAGCTAGTTCTAACCAAATCTCTATCACATTTGGCTCGCTCGATCTGATCCAAATATATATCTCTGAAAAGCATGAAGAAGAGTTATTGGAGCAAGACAAATCTCAAGATGATATGAATAGTGATGAAGGCTGGATTCTTGTGACTAGGCGAAGACGCAACAAGTCAAGCTCAAGAAAATGATCATCCGAGTAATGATTAGAGGAAAAATGGTGAAGAAATTGGAGAAGCAGAAATCAATCCAACGCCCAAAGAGGGCAATGCTAGAAGTGCATCACTACCAAAAACCCCGACGTCCTGTGACTCTAGAGGAATTCTTACCAAGTTCGTTCGACATAAAGTCTACTCAAGACAATGTCGAGGCATTATGTTTCAATGCTGATAAAGCAGAAACAATTAAGGTGCCTCTTACTGACAAAGAAGGAACAACGAGTGAATCCTCACCAAAAGTGTCTCCTAGTGACGATGAAAAGGTAACAAGGGAAATCTCGTCAATGATGTCTCCTTCACCTTCTGAAACACCTATTGAACCTTATTCCGAAGAAGCACATGCATGTGATACAGAAATCACATTTACAGATAATGATCTTCTATTCGGTGAAACACTACACAATCATCCTTTGTATATGGTGGGTCACGTGCTAGAGAAGAAGATAAATAGAATCTGAATAGATGAAGGATCTGGAGTCAACATTCTGCCTATCCACACATTGAAGGAACTCGACATCACGACTAGAGAACTTAGTGAAAGTCGTCTGTTGATACAATGATTTAATCAAAGGGGGCAGAGGTCCATAGGCTCTACTAAATTAAAGATCCACATGGAAGATTTGCGATCAAGCACATGGATGCATGTGATCGACGCAAAGACGTCATACAATATATTACTTGGCAGACCTTGGGTACATGAGAATAGAATTGTCTCATCTTCTTACTATCAATGTTTTAAGTATCTTGAAGGCGGGATTGAAAGGAAGATAGTTGCAGATGATAATCCTTTCACCGAAGTTGAGACACACTTTGCCGATGCGAAATTCTATTTGAAAAGTTATGTTGTTAACGGGGCCAAATCTAATGATGTAAAACCAATCATGTCTGATAAGGTCATAAGCAAAAGAATCGATGTGGCAGTCGGAAAGGTAAACGTGGACCCTAAAGAACTTTGTCCCATTCTTAATGAAGGGAAGATCATGTCTTCGAAGGAGAAGCTGACTTCTAGACTTTACTATGTTCCAAAAGTGAAGAAAGAAGGTCAATCATATAACCTTCAAGAAAATGTATTGAGAGGGCTAACTCTTTTTATCAGACGAATTAATGCAATAAACTTGTCTTCAAAGCTGCCAGAAAAGTCAATCTCTCAAAATCAAGTGCGAGATGTAGCGCTCCCTACAAAACGTACAAGAGAAGGTTTTGATCCTAATGCTTACAAGTTATTTGTGAAGGCTGGATACAACCCTAATGAGCCATCAATGTTAAGGAAACCTGCATCAGAAGATACAACTAGGCAAGCACGTGAAGGCCTAGGCTATAGCCAACCGCCACCAATTCACATTTCCATAAGAAGGGCAAGCAACAACCATATAACTTTTAAAGATGATGTCGCTACTACCAACAAAAAGCCTTCCGTATTTGATACCTCAAAATGGGATGGACCATATGTCGTACAAGAAGCATATTCACATGGTGCTTACAAGCTTGTTGATGCAGATGGCGTAAGGATTGGTCCTATTAATGCAAAATTCCTAAAGAAGTACTACCCTTAAAGTAAGGTGTTACTCCTTAAGGTACGAGCCTAAACTGCATGACACACTCCTGGCCCGCAAGAGTATAAACTGTGTACGGCACAACAAAAAAATAAAATAAAAAATCACTCACTCCCCAGAACTACGTTGTTACTTGATCCTCTTTACTGAGGTACATAGGCGCTTAGAATATATCATAAGTTCAGTTGCATGAGTGTATAAAAACCACATGTTCCCACTTGATCTGTCACATGACAATCAAAGCGTAAGTATTTTGTTTTATCTTTTGTCTCATCAAACTTTAGACTTGTACGAAGTATTGATTGGTCAATAGATGGGGGGAAACCTTAAAAATATGAGTGTCGTTAACAACATGCTTGAAGTTTCTTTAAGATTGAAGTTTTCAAATCCTCCAAGTATACAAGAAAAAGTCTTCAAATTCTTCAAGCCTAGTCTTTGAAAGATAAATTATTTCGACAAGACTTGAAGAATGGGGCATTTGTAATCATTTAAAATTTATTTAAATATAAATTTATTAAATGATTCGGATTATATTAAATTCATAAATATATTAGTCCAAATAAATATTATGGATTAATATAATTGAATTAAATATTTAAATTCAATAAATATGAATTTAATTAAAGTCCACTCCATAAAGCCCGTATGCCATGTCACTTAAATCTGATTGGCCGAAGGAAGTCCTCTTTTAACATAATTCATAATAGAGAACCAAGAATTTTAACAAGATGCTAGAGAAAGCTCGTGGATCAAAAGCTGCAGATTTCTCTACAAGTTCAAGAGTTCAAGAATTCAAGAATTCAAGTTTCAAGAACGTTCAAGTTTCAAGAACGATCAAGATCAAGACCGCCGGATTCAAGATCAAGCTCGAAGCCCTTGGATTCAACTAGAAGTCAAGATCAAGATAAAGTTCAAGTTCAAGATCAAGATAAAGTTCAAGATCAAGTCCAAGTTCAAGTTAAAGATCAAGATCAAGATCAAGATCGAGATAAATCCCAAGTTCAAGATCAAACTCAAGAGCCCTTGAATTATATTTGAAAAGGCTAATTCAGAGGAATCATAGAGATTGTAACACTCGCACTTGAAATAATAAAACGATTGTTGCATAATTTTCCGTTCTTGATTATTATTTTCTCGACGCAAATTTTATTGTCTACAATAACATTATTCTTTTTCCTTTTCAAACAAACACTTTTTTTTTAAAAAAAAATCCAAGCTAAGAATAAGAAATTTTCTTGTTTAGGACCAATCCGTTTTGTGGAACAAGTCTACAATGGGAGTATGCCCTCGTTCGTACTAAACCCACATGCATGGACAAAGGTAAGTTACATGTATATTTATTTTTTATTTATACATACATATTACATTATCCAATATTGTTTTGACAAAAAAAAATTATAGTAATAATATGCTATATAATTAAGGAAAAGTTACGCATATATATCGTTCGATTATCGATTTTCAGATAGCAAATGTAATATTTTTGGACCAACCAGTAAGCACTGGATTCTCATATGCAACAAATTCAGCTGCATATAAGTATACTGATGTGCAAGCATGTGAATATGTCGATGAATTCTTAAGAAAGGTACATACGTAAATTTTGAAATTTGTTATTACAAAACAAATTGGAATCATGTTAACTTAATCATCTAGTTTTTTATTTTTTATTTCAGTGGCTCAATGATCATCCACAATTTATCTCAAATCCATTTTATGTTTCTGGAAATTCATATGCTGGCATGGCTATTCCAATTATAACTCAGTTGATATCAAATGGTAAGATATATCTATACAGGTACTCAATACATATTGGGTTATGTGCATTTTTAGTAACACAAATTCTTAGTGTAATTGCAGAATTTATGCCAAGTAATATACACACAAAATAGATCAATATCATGATGGAGACACATAGAGCTTGTTTGACATTACTTTCAAAAACTACTTATTTTTAGAAGTATTTAGTTAAAATGATTTTTTAGAAAAGTACTTTCGAAGAAAAGTAATATGCTTTGGCTAATTCATTTGAAATGTGTTTTTGATAAGGATATAATGTTTGACTAATCTTTTTTAAAATGTTTTTAAGAGTCAAAGTACGTAAAATGACAAATATCAATGCACTTTTAATATTAAAATTATTTTATAGAGAGAAATAATTTTAAATATTTATTATACAATTTTAGTTAAATTTTTGTTTTTATTAATGAAAATGTACATATTCAAATTTTCAATCAATATTATACATAGAAAAAAAGTTAACATTGATATAATATGATTAAATATAATTAAATCACTATATACAAATAATTGAGCACAAAATTAAATAAATATAAGGGATATATGTAAAGATGAAAGGGATATTTTGATCTAGACAAAAATAATTTTCTACTTCTACATCTCTTCCATTTAAAAACAGTTTTATTGATTGATCAAACACAAAAATAAGGTGTTTTTATCTCCAAAATAAGAAATTTTGGCCTCTCAATAACAATGTCAATGATCATTTGAATATTCTTAATTTGTCAAAATATTATATTTCGTAAATAGAAAATTGTGTTGTATATATCAATAAAAAATTACTTTTATACATATATTGAATTTCATCACCCTTAAAGAAATTAATCTTTGATTTTGCAATGCAGGAAATATAGCAGGCAAAGAACCATTGGTTAATCTTCAGGTCAATATTTCTCTAATTTGTTATCTAATAATTAATTACCATCATCAAGTAATCTTTCTTTTTAATATATATATATATATATTATTTTGTCATGCATGGTTAATTTCAGGGATATTTAATTGGTAATGGTGTAACAATGCGTCCTCAAGATGAAAATTACCGTATAGTTTTTTGCCATGGCATGGGACTTATATCTCATGAACTGTATACGGTTAAGTCACAATTCATTTGTTTTAATTACTTTCTACATTATTCTAAAATATATATAATTAACTTTAGAATTTGACATATCAAGTTAATTTGAATATTAATTTGTCTTAACAGTCATTAGAGAAGAACTGTAGAGGAGAATACACAAACATAGATCCCAACAATACAGGATGTGCAAATGACTTTCGAAATTTCAAACAGGTTATAAGTATTGTTTTACAGTACTATCGATCGATGTAGTTTAACGTGGATAATATATTATTAATTATTTTTATGTGATTAAATTAAAATATAATTATGCAGATGATAAGAAATATTAATGTGGAACACGTATTAAAGCCCTTTTGCACAAATGATGATGATCCTAAAGACATATATCAAATGACTGGTGAAAGAAGATTACTTGATGATAAACTCATCTCCTTGCAACGTGAAGATAAGTGTGATGTAAGTTTTTTTTTTTTTTTTTTGTATATCTCATATTTTCTCCGTCAAGAGACTTTAATATTTATAGCATGTCAGAATGGAAGTTGAGTTGGTTAGACTCTATACCCATATACTCTTAGCATAGGAGTCTATTCTATTGTTGTAGTTAATGAAGGTACACATCCTAATTTTCTCTATATGAAACAATATATGAGAAATAGTTGCCCAGCTAACAATGTTCAATAATAATACAAAATATTTCTAAAACCAAAAAAAAAAAAAAAATGATAGTTCTTTTAAAAAGTCGCTCAATTTTGTTTTATACTATAATTAGTTGATTGACTTTAGGTTAACAAAAATTGAATGACAATATAAAAAAAAAAAACTACCCTCATCCATATGAGAAATTATATCCTAAATTTTTTGAAAAAAGAATAAGACAAATAGAAATGAAGAAAATGGTAGATAATGGCCTAGGCTATATATATAAATTATTATATTTATTATTTGTGTATGTAATTTAAATGAATAAATAAAACACTATTAACCGTAAAACTTATTCTCAATTACTTCAGTCTGATTGGCGCAAGCATATGAGGTATTGGGCTAATGACCCTGAAGTCCAAGAAGCTCTTCATGTTCGGAAGGTACGTGGATATATATATATATATATATATA
>JAJOOO010003271.1:0-33843 GCA_029582685.1 Solanum piurae
CATTCATTTAAAGGAGTACTTTATGAGACTATCCTTACAATAGACCCAACTTTCATTCATTAGCATTAACTCCCATTCTTTTCATTCATTCTCACATTCTTTCATTCATTCTTCACTAGGTGTGAGAGTAGGTAAACATAGTCTATCCTTACCTCACCTTCATTATAAGTCATTCAAAGAAGACAACAACCATGCATAACACATAAAGTCTCTACACAAGGTCACCTTTCATGCTCTTAGACCATAAACAAATTCACATCATATCATATTACCTTCACATAATCAATATTACTCAAAACAACAATCATCCAACTTTGCCTACAAGGCCATGATCACAATATGCTTTTAAAGTAAACACCTCTCCACTTTCAAAGGGATCAAACCTCACAATTCTAACATCTACAACATATATAATATATAAAATACTAGTATCAATAATCTATTCACAACTTCATCATCATCATGAACCTTAGGTCACAATTGCCCATTCAAAGCCAACATCCAATATAACACAATTGACCATCAATTCCTCATAATTCAATATAGAACAATACATAAATCAATAGCACATAACAATCTACACATTAATATCACATTATTAGCTCATAATCAATAGACCCACTTTTGACCCAAAATTAGGATTTCAAGATATACAAGGGTTCATGGAGTTTTTGATCTTAAAACCATCATTATTAACATAAATCATCATTTGAAATACCTTCATGCAAGAACCCAAGCTTAGAATTGAAATTGGGGTTTTTTAGTGTTTTTGAAACACATTGAAATCACTTTGATTTGGCTCTTTGATGAAAGTAGAATCAAAGATAAAATCCCCATACCTTTGTGATTAATTTCCTTAGGAATTGAAGGAGAAATTAGTAGGAACCCATCCCCTAGCTTGAAGCTTCATCAATGTCTTCCATGGAGTTCTAGAGAGAGAAATTTATTTGAGAGGGAAGGTTCAATTTGGAGAATGAGGTCTAATTCTAGGTTTTTGGGTTTTAACCATCTTAAAATACCCTAAAATAGGTAGAATAACCGTTTATAATAATTCCCCAAAGTACCCAAACTACCCCTCACTTAGTTGGACCTTTTTAAACAAGTAAAACTTGAGTTTTATTTTTGCAGATTCCGTCGGGAAACAAGTCCGCGACACGGAGGTGTTCCCACAAGTTCCTGGAAATTAAATTTCGAGACAGTAGAGTCCGCGACACATCCGCGACGTGGACCAAACTTTTGGCCCTTGGTGGAGCTAGTCCGCGACCCGGAAATTCTCCCTCTATGCACATTTTCAAGCTGCCTTGGCAGTTTGTTTGACCAAGGGTTGGGGTCCTCCCCAGGAACCCTTAGGGCGGTCCCGGGGCGTCGTGCCCAAACATTTTGACCCTAAAAACATTTATTAAGACACTAGGGTCACCTCCACTGATTTTAGACCTCAAACAACACCTATAAACATGCAAGACACTCTAGAACACACTAGCACAAAAACGACTAGTTTTCGAACGTCTTGAACGTCTCTTTGACGTTTGACTTCAAACTCAACTAAACTGATCTATAAACTCATTTTCAAACATTTATACAAGTTTATCAACAACTAACACGCATGTGAAGATCTAATTATCCTATTATATTTTAAGGGGTGTTACATTGATCGCCCTTTCTACGCCCCTAACCCTTAAAAATGCACTATAACTTTGGGTGGGCTTGTCCTTGATCGCCGAATGCTGTCGGCAATTCGCCGAAAGGCCCTTCCATTTACGGACATGCCATTTTTTGAGAAAATTTTGAGCCAATCCTTTTAGCGAGCCCGATTTGGCTTGCCAAATTGATTCGGCGACTCGCCGACCGGATCAACGAGTCTGTCTGTAATAATTTTTCAGTACTTTTTCTTGAACTGATTTTAACTTTCCTCGATGTTTTTGTAGATATGGATAGAACTAACCTCAACATGCCGCCTCATAAAAGAGCACGAGGCATAACTATAAATGAAAGAGGAGCCAACCCTCCTAAAAAGGGAAGAGCAGAGCCTCCAGAGGGAGGAAAAGACAAGAGAAAGAGGCCCATATCTGAGGTCCTGGAGCACAACTACGGAAGCAAGGGAGAGGCCTTTGATTCCAAAGCTGTATTATCTGAGCCGGAGGATGACCAGCCAATACAGTCCCAAAGAGTGGAGATCCATGCTAGATCTCACCCTGAATCAGCTAGAGTTCCAGCAACTACCTTTCCAGTAGATACAGTGCCAGCTCCGGCACCTCCAGTACCACTAGTGGTTCCTCTTCCTCGGCTACTCAACAGACTAAAAGCTGATGGGTTGCAGACTATTCTTGAGGAGAAGCTACTATTTACGGAGGGCATAGAGGGAAAATACTCCAATGTGAGGGACACGCTCCAGTACCATCAATTTAAGCAGTTCACCAGGCCCCGAGGCCCCTATATTCCTTCATGGGTCTGGGAGTTCTATACATCATACAGTGACTTAGTACCCAAGGGCAATAAGAAGGCCAGTGCTTTCAGACCAGTGAAGTCTGTCATGGTCAGAGGAAAGGAACTAAGGTGTAACAATGAGTACATTAATATTGTACTCAACAGGGGTCTAGGGGCTACAGTGGCATATGAGGGCTTGCCTATTACTCAGTCTCGTAATGATTTAAAGAGATGGCTTGCTCCTTTGATTTTTGATACCAAACCCGAGGTGGATCGAGGCAGGGGTTCACATCGAGAAAAAATAACTGAATATTACTGCTCGGTTCTGGTTTGGCTTCATTAGCAACACCATCATTCCTTCCCAGAACGAGTCTATCCTCCACTACCTTAAGGTAGCCTACCTTGTGTCGATCATATCCAGGAGGAGCATTAACCTGGGACTCCTCTTAGAGCAAGAGATGGCCATGAGGGCCAAACAGAGGCAGAAATCCCTTCCATTCCTGGTGCTGATCACAGAGTTGTGCCGACATGCTGGAGTCCCCTGGGATGCGACTAGAGATATTGAGGTTACCCCTTCATCCTCCACTGACATCCAGTGTATTGAGGCTGAGTACACTCGGAAGGAGGCCGACATGAGGAGAGCAGCTCCGGTGGATACATCTCCGAAGGTGGACATTGACTCTATACCTGTAGAGGCATCTTTGCCTACTCCGACCTCCAGGTGTTCAGGTACATCTGCTCCCACTTCTTCCTCACAGGCTCCTAGTACTTCTACCTCCTCCCAGCCCGCCAAGATTACTCAGGCTATAATCCTGAAGATGGGGCAGCTAGCCCATTCAGCTGATGTGAGGGCTACTCAACTTGAGGCTGCAGTCCCATGGATGATTGAGAGTGCCATCCTTGCCGCACTTACCTCCTTACGGACTTCTATTAATGATTTGACGATGAGAGTCACTGCTTGTGAGAGTAGACAGGGGGGGGGTCTTCTAAGGTTACGACTATGAAAGCCAAAGTGACAGATCTGAGGAAGGATGTAGACTATCTCAAGTCTACAAACTTCACTTCACTATTGGAGGCAGTGGATGATGTAGATGCCCCAGAGACTTATGAGATTCTTCTATACACCACCGGAGACGTACATAGGGATGACATAGTAGCTGATGAGTCGGAGGCAGAAACCGACGAGAAGCAAATAGAGGTGAGGGAGGAGAACATATATGGAGACCTACCAAATTTAGAGGAGACGATTATATAGTCGGTGATCCAAATATCACTGACAAAGACGTCCATGGCAGCTCCTAGTGGATCTGGTACTGTTGATGTGACTCCGGGTACTAAGACCCAAGTTTAGAGTACTGCATCAGACACTGATGCCCCGATCGATGGAGCGACTGCGTAGCCAAGATTTTTCTTTACCTCCCTCTCTATCTTCTTTTATTGATTTTTTTTGGATATTTTCCTGCATTTGAGGACAAATTTATTTTGTTTGTGGTGGGGTGAGGTATTTCCATACCCTACTCTTGTGATTAATGATATTTTCTATATATATTGGGGTTTTGAGCTATATATTGTGTTTTGATACTGCTTTTGTGGATATTTGAGCTTGTGGCTCCTTGTTTTAATTGTAAATGATATTTTGACCCTTCCGAATTTTTTTGTGCCACCTCTTAAATATGTTTGAATGTGGTTGTTCTCTTGCAAATTTGAGTCTCAGTCTTGATCAATACTGATGACTTGAATAGTGCTCATAATTGAACACAAATGAATGTGCGGCTACAATAAGGCAAATGAAGTTGCATAGGCAATATGTAAACTTTTTGCATCTCGTTGTGACTAGACGGTTATCAAATTGAGTCTCTTATAATGAACATTGCACACTAGTGAAAGTGTGGAGTCTTGTTTGACTTTGGTGTCAATGCCTTGTATGATGAGCTTACCGTGAACCATGTGTTATGACACCTAGAATTTGCCCCGTTGGTCTGGTTGACCAAGTGATGTGAGCTCTTGAAATGATCTTAGGCAACAAATTTTAAAGAGTGAAACAATTTGACAGTATACCTCTTTTGTGGCCTACCTTGTGAGTGTGTGATCTTTGTTTGAGCACCCTTTGAGCCTTACCCCTTTTCTTGGAAGAAACTTGATGCAAATTGTGACCTTTATTTATCCCTTCACCCGTAATCCTCATGAGATGTGGTTGGTTTGAATAGCCAACTTAGGCCAAAAGCCTAAGTTGGGGGTGTGGTGAAAAGAGAAGGTTAATCAAGAAATGCAAAGAAGTCCTCATTGATCCAAGGTTGTGAAAAAGATGGAACCCCTCCATACAAAAAAAAAGAAAAAAAGAAAAAAATTATGAAAAAGAAAAAGAATGAAAAGTTTTGAAATAAAGTTGCAAAAAGAAATGGGGTGTCCAAAGTTTAATGGAAAAGGAATAATGGGGTGACTTATGAGCATAAATGAGAATGAAAAGGAGAAGGAAAGGAAGTGTTGTTCACACCACATTTCATGGGGATAGCAACCATTGAGCCTAAATGACCATACCTTTACACTCAGCCGTGTTACAAGCCCTGAAAATATCTCTTTGATCTTGAGTGAGATGAAACAATTGTTCATTGGAAAATAAGGGCAAACCTATTGGTGAAATCATGCATTGTGTTCATCTTTGTGAGTGTGAGTGTTGATTGTGATTCCAGAGCTATTAATTGTTGAACCTTATTGTGTAAATATGGAATCATCATTGTGTGAGGGCATTTGAGTACCTTTGTTGAGCTTGAACTTGCATTTGAAGCAAGTACTGTGAACTTGAGAATCTTTGATAATGGTGAGTCACAACTTGAATCTTTTAGTGCACAATTGATCCTTCCATGAGTAGGTTGAGTCTTGTTTTGTGCATTCCTGATTGAGTCTTGTGTAGCACTGTTTGAGGCATCCTTTCTGAACTGCTGAACTTGAGTTTTACTTGAAGACAAGCAAAAGTTTAAGTTGGGGGTGTTGATGAATCCACAATTTGGACCCATTTAGGGCTTTATTTGGATAGATTTTGTGTCCTCAAATGCTTGTTTTGTGGCAATAAATGATGTAGGACCCTTGATTTACAGGTATTTGGATTGAGGAACAAAGCATGGACACTAACTCACAAAAAGGAACGAAGCGAGCTGAAAGAGCCAAGAAATGAAGGCCTGGTAATCGCCGAGTCCCTTTGGCAAGTCTCTGAATGGCCATTACCTCGCCTAAAGTTCCAGTGTGCCAAACCCTGAAGGAGAAAATCAAGTTGGTGAGAGAGAGGAGCAGTCGGCAGATCGTCGAATGGTTCCGCGATGTAGTGTTGGATCGCTCAAAGTTACAGAACTTGAGGATGCTGAAGGCCAAAGCAGAAAGGCAATAAAACTGACCAAAGGGTGGATCGCCGTCCTGTTCGGCGAGCCCGACTTACTACGCCGAATGGTCCTTCGCATCATATTTTTGGCAACTATAAATACATTTTCAAACATTATGTTTAGTATCAAATTTTATTCTGAACATTCATTAGAGTAATATTTGAGTTTTGAACTCTGAGTTTTTGAGACAACTTTTCCTTAGCTTTGAAGAATTGAAGTTTTCCATTTTTTAGAATTTGGAAGTGGGTCTTTGAGATTCTTCAACTTGGACCTTTGTAAAGAAGAAATTAATATTACCAGTTAATGGAAACACAAATTGGTAACAATTTCTATTTTTTTATAATGTTTAGATAAAACCCCAATTCTTGGGGTATGATTATATGATTACGAGTTGATTTATCATGTGGGAATTGCTAATTGTTAGTTTAAATTCTGTTTAGAAGTGATTTCATTCAGTAATTGTGGTTTAATTTAAAGGGTTGTAGTTGCAAATGCAATTCTACCTTCGTGTTTTTGGCTTGCTCGAGAGAGAGGTTTTAAAACCAAGATTACTGAATTGATGGTCTGTGGGTATTGGGTTGTCATGGGTTCAACTCGAGAGAGTGAATCCTAAACCCTTTTCCACACATTCATCTCGAGAGAGTGAATAGACTAAAGCATAGGTTGTTCTTATTTTTATGCTTGTTGGTGTTCGAGAGAAACCAACTTGATTCGGGGTAAATTGTTCAAAAGAAAGTTTATCCCCACTAAAGTCTAGCTTATTCATTGATTTACAACTATTTATTAACAGTTGCAATCATTCATGTGTCTACCTTAGCCTATAATCCAATCACATCCCAAGAACCCGTCTCATTATTGTTTAATTCGTGTTATTTGTTGTTGTTATAGCTGATAGTTAAAACCAAACCCCCCCTTATTTGACACTCGTGTTACCCCTTAATTTGTACTATGTTTTCCTTTGATAATGTCTATTCCTATGATTGACTTGAACATATTTCGTACTTTACTCTTGAATCTCAAACACGCACCACTCCCTGTTGGATTCGACCCCAACTCATTTAGTTGGGTTATTATACTGACTAACGATCGTAGATGCTTAGAACTAGATTAAGTGTCGTTGATAACGTTAATCACCTGCAAGACCATGACAGACAAGTAATGAAATCCATATCGATCATCTCCTACTTTCATTCTGAAATATCTATATTCTGAGCCACACCACCGGGCCTATGGTGCTCTAACTTGACTTGTTGGCAATTTGAGCACTTGGCAACGAAATCTACAATACACCTCTTTACACTAATCCAACAATAGACTTCCCTCAAGTCACGTTACATCTTTGTGGAAATGGGATGTATAGAGTATCTGTAACTATGAGCTTCTTCCATGATCCTCTCTTGGAGCCTATAAAACTTTGGCACACACAGTCTATCTTGATACCTGAACATACCATCTCCCCCTTGTTCAAAATCCATCACATTTTGCTTGTGAACATTCTCCTTTAATTCAAGCAAAACAAGGTCTTGGTCTTGTTTCTCCTTCACCTCAAACACTAATGATGATTCCACCCTATTCATCACAACCAATCCACCTTAGTTTGAATCTAACAACCAGACTTCCAATCATGAAAGCCTTTGCACATCTTTTACCAATTTGTTCTTGCCTTCCTCAACATAGGCAATACCTCCCATAGATAACCTGCTCAAAGCTCAACAAACAACATTAGTCTTACCTAGGTGATAGTGGATACTCATGTCGTAATCCTTGAGTAACTCTAACCACCTCCTCTGTTTGAGATTAAGCTCTTTTTGACTTATACTATACTGAAGACTCTTGGGATCGGTGAACGCATCTACATGAAATCCATAGAGATAGTGACACCATATTTTCCAAGCAAATACTACAACTTCCAAATTGAGATCATGAGTAGGGTAATTCTTCTCGTGAATCTTAAGTTGTCTGGAGGCATAAGATATAAAATTACCATTCTACATCAACACACAACCAAGTCCAACTCTGGACGCATCATAATACACAATAAAGACTTGTGTACCCTTCGGTAGGGTCAACACTAGGGCAATAGTTAACCGGGTTTTCCATTCTTGAAATCTTTTCTCACAAGCTTCTACCATTGAAACTTTACTATTTTCTAAGTCAGATTTGTCAACGGGGATGAAATATTTGAAAACCCCTTTGACAAACCTTCTATAATAACTAGTGAATCCTAAGAAACTCCTTATATCAGTTAGAGACGTGGGTCTGGGCCAGTTCTGCACTACTTCAATCTTCTGAGTGTCAAATCGAATCTCATCACCGGATACAATGTGTCCTAAGAATGCCATAGACTTAAGCCAAAACTCACACTTAGAAAAGTTGGCATAGAACTCCTTATCTTTGAGAGTTTGGAGAACTATCCTGAGATGACTAGCATGATCCTCCTCATTCCTCGAATAAATAAATATTTCATCAATGAATACAATGACAAACATGTTGAGATATGGCTTAAATACTCTATTCATAAGATCTATGAACGCTGCAGGAGCATTGGTCAAACTAAAAGACATAATAAGAAATTTATAATGACCATAATGGGTCTTGAATGTTGTCTTCGGGATGTCACTTTATCTTACTATCAACTGATGATAGTCATATCTGAGATATATGTTAGAAAAGCAAGTGGCACTCTGAAGTTGGTCAAAAAGATCATCAATTCTCGAAAGAGGATACTTATTCTTTATAGTGACCTTGTTTAACTGTGGTAGTCAATACACATTCTAAGGGAGCTATTCTTCTTCCTCACTAATAAGACCGAACCGCCCCAAGGTGAGACACTAGGTTGACCAAAACCCTTATCAATAAAATCTTCAACTGCTCTTTTAACTCAGCTCGAGCCATTCTATATGGAAAATAGAGATAGGTTGAGTATCAAGAAAAATGTCTATGCTGAAGTCTATTTCTCTCTCAGGAAGGACTCCGGGAAGATCATTTGGAAAGACCACTAGAAACTCACTCACAACTAGTACTGACTGAATAAGAGGTGTCTGAACACTTGAGTCATTAACTCAGACTAAGTGATAGATGCACCATTTTGAGACTAACTTTTTGGACTTAAGGTATGAAATGAATCGAACCTTAGGCACTGCTGAACTACTCCTCCACTCTAAAACTGACTCATTAGGAAAGTAAAACTTGACTACTCGAGTTCCACAATCAACTGAGGCATAACAAGCATGAATCGAGGCCATACCTAGAATGATATCGAAGTCCACCAAGTATAGCTCAACTAAGTCAGCCATGGTGTCCTTGTAATTGATAGAGATGACACCATCACGATAAAATCTCTAGGCTATAATAGACTTACCAATAGGTGTGGAAACACTGAGGGCTCAAGAAGTCGTTAAGAAAGAATATCGAACCTCAAAGCTTTATACAAAGTCACAAAAAATAGACTTGCATCTAGATCAAGTAATGCATACTCAACTTGATGCACATGGATCATAAGCCTGGCTATGTCCATGTCTCCTATAAATATAGTTGCCTTACCCTTCTTACTTGATAAGCTAGACAAATGAGACACAAACAGACTCATCCTGCTCCTCATATTTGCCACCATCTCCAGAGCATAATGGGAAAACTGGGTGAACTTGAGGCTGTACTCATGCACACTCATGGTCTCCTATTTTAATTTCATAAATTCCCCCACCTTTCCTTCCCTTAGCTCGCGAGGAAAGAAGCACCTTAAGAAGGCACTTTCAAAAACAACCCAACTCACTAGTGGTCCCCCTTCAGTCCTGTTCTTCTTCCCTTGGTCGTACCAAGTCCTAGTAACACTCTTGAGTTGGTACACATATACCTCCACACGTTCAGTAACAACAACACGCATAACTTTAAATACCTTCTGCAGTTCCTCAACAAAGTTCTCCTGATCCTCAGTGACGTTTGACCATGTGAATTCTGGGGGATTAATCCTAAAAAATTCATGGATCCTAGATGTATCATCCACATTTTGACGAACAACCCTTTGTTGACCAGCTTGATTGGCCACAACTTGACTCAACTTCCAGATTGCATCCCTGAACTCAGCATTGAGACCTCTCCTTGAGAGGGTTGAACTTCTGGTACATTGGGTACCCGTTCGTCTTGTAGAGAAAAATTTCCCCTTGCACGATGACCTCGAACAACTCTTCATGGAGGCATGATCTGAAAAAATACACACAAGCATGGATTAGAAGGAAACTCTTGTAGAGTTAAACTCTATCGCACAAAAGAAAGTAAGAAGGAAGTGAAATGTTTCCTAAATGTTGTAGCATCCTTATTATATATGTGGTGTGCTTCACACCCGTAACAAGGACTCTACAAACATGGCTTCATAGACACACTAGAACTCATGAAATATGTGCTCTGATACTAAGTTTGTCACGCCCTGAGCCTACACCTTAGACGTGGCCGGCACTCGAGAACCATCGTTGGTCTCCAAGAAAACCCTTGTCCTAGCTCACTACTCAGTGGAAGAGTTACTCAATAAAATAAGACTTCAATTTGAAAATATCTACTCAAAAGTCTCAACGATAGATAAACTCAGAAATGTTTAGAAATATATAAATAGCCATAAGAAGGCAACTCAAGTCTCAAAACATTAACAAGGGAATGGGAAAAGACTCCTCAAATACTATTGTCTATTAAACCTCTAAATAATATGGTAGATATCGGGACAAGACCTACAACATCTTAACAAATACTGAAAATAAATGTGGAACCCTCGATAAGTATGGAGGCTTACCAAAGCAAACTGGAATGCAAATGGTATCAACGGAGTGCCTGTTGATCACCCTGAACACCTGTATCTGCATCATGAAAAGATGCAAGTTGAATGACGTCAGTACATTGAATGTACGAGCATGTAAGTGGAAAGCTGAAACATCAGCAATAGAACTGATACTCTGGGGAAGTCATACTCACCTCATCTCAACTCAAATGGAAAAGTAACAACAATAGATGCAATATATAAATCTTTTAAAACAGTAGATAAAACTCAATGATGTAAAAAAATACAAAAATATACTCTTTACTCTTATTTGGGAGATTCTCTAACCGACAACCATCACTAAGAGCTACGTGATTATACAATGTTTCACCCACACTTCCAAAATTGCCGTATACCTTGTTGGGGAATTAAACACCTCAACTAAGTGGATCCACTAAAATATGCTTAAAACCAATAAGGAATCATCTAAAAAAAATTGACCCTCTATCCATGTGCCAATACATGGTTTATAAAAATTTTGAGTTGTCTGAACTCATCCCCTTATCACTGCTCAATACTTCTCCCAATAATATATAACTCATGCTCAAATTTTTAAAAACATAACTATCTCTCTATTTGGGATAATTACTCAAAAGATCCTCTTAAAAGAGGTGATGCTCAAAACTTCTCATAAAATCAATGTTTCTCTTGTTTTTAATGTAAATGTATTACATACTTGGGATTACTTAGCTCTCTGATACTCATTTTGAAATATGGAACTCAACACTCCTCATTCTCATACTTATTTACTCAAGTCTTAAATCAAATTACAGATAATTGCTAAAGACTTCTCAAAATGACTCAAAAGGAACTTCTTGAACTTTCCTCTTAACTTTAATTTAACTTGAAATCAGAATTCAAGAGCAATGATTAGGATATAGGATCTCTCAATGATTAATTAAGGCTTAGATAGTTAGTTATAAGAAAAGAGCGAAGATATGATTTAAAAAGCCACTGGCACGACACGGAGATGGAATTTAATTTTTGGTCAAGGAAAGATTTTTGAAACAGAAGACTATGTATCCTCTCTGCAATGTGGTGAGGGAGTGATTATCTGAAAGTGGAAAATGTAAAATATCTTTCCTACACAGCCCTAGGCTTAATTATTTGGCCATTATTTTTTTCCTCTGCAAACCCAATTCAATTCATACCCTGTCACGACCCGGGGTTAACCCTAGAAGTAACACAACGTAATTGACCCCGAAGGGGTCGCATACAATCCCTTAGCATAATCAAACACATAAAGTCATAAGAATAATGCGGAAAAATTAAAACTATTACAATAGAAGTCAAGCTTCAATTCCATAAAGAAAAATCATAAGAATCTAGACTTTGTCTCATACACCATCTACATCATAGGAATACAAAGTTTGGGACTTAGCCCTTTACATCAATAAACTCTCAATATGAGAGATACACAATAGGAACTAAGAAATGGATAGTCCGTCCTTGAACTTGAGGACTCACCACAACTTGGAGATAAGCAATCCAAGTCTTATTCAAGAATGGAGAGTGTATGCCACCTATCCGGAACCTAACTTATCAAAAAGGTAGAAGAAGTAGGGGTTAGAACAATTAATTGTACTAAGTATGGAAGCATGCACACAATCCTTGAAATATGATAAAAGGGACTTTTAGTTGAAAAGTATGCATTTGTAAAGTTTGGAAACCAACATGCATTTTCAATGTTCAACACAAGCCATAATCACATTCATATTCATTTCATAGTAACACCAATACCTTAGCAACCCCTAAGAAACACTTGTGAAATGTGTGGTTGGCAACCCATAATACCAACCCTACTAAGTACTCCCTTGAAGCTACCTTAGTCATACATATCATCTTTAGACCTCATCAAAATCAATAGTCACAAATGAGGAACTAGTCATGTACATTAATTAAATTATAGGGATAGTCATTCATAAAAACTATCTATTCAACATACATGCACACATTCAAATCTCATCATAATATAAAGGAACCATCCCATGACATCATACTAAGTCTACTTATGCAATGTGGAAGTGAAGTCCCATACCCCCACTCCTACTAAGTAAAACTCACCAAGAAGTCATAGTATATTCATGTCTCATTCATTATCTTTATTATATAGGGAAATTAGCATTAACCGACATAGACCATGCGAGCCACATGGAATCCGGTGTTCTACCCCCACATCGAAAAGAGGTTCTACTTGCCTATGGTAGAACTATCATAATAGCTTTTAGGTGGATCCACTAGATAAATACCTATGTGAACACATAGTTCTGGGATAAGGAGATTGCTATTAGAAACCCGGACTACTTGCGTAAAAGGTTTCCATCTCATGAGATAACCTATATTGGGAAGCTGCACTTGCTAAACGTAAAAGCTTCCTATCTCATTGTTCATATCCTCTTGGTGCTAAACACAATTCCCTTTAAAAGTCATATTAGGCCTTTACTTAAGTTCATGTTCATAAGAGAATGCACTAGGTATTCAAACCAACATACATCATAAATAGCTCAGAGATTCATTAGGTGAGAATGCCCTTTCAACCTTAGATTCATCCCCATGTGAGTAAACCTTTCACATTATATTCATAGTGTTTTCATGAGAATAGACTTTCAATCAATACAACAACGTTATCATCATCCTAGACAATTCATACATAATCAAGTGTAAGGGTAAGGGAAGAATGACCTTTCAACAATACCTCAATTTACACAATAGTCATAGGATCTTCACTTTCTAAGTGAATCATGAGTCCATACACAACATTCATCAACATGTATAAACCCTAGCAATTTACCCCCTCTCAAGGGTTATGAATCATGTCCCACAATTAAACCAAAATATACTAAAATAGGCATGAGTAAAACAAGATTCAATAACTAGATTAACATAGATACAAATCATAGTAATCATCTCACATCAATACACTCGTCACAATTTATGAAATTGGGGTCATGGGGGAGTACATGGGTTCATGGGGAATTTTACAATAAAAATCAGCATTAAACATCAAATCATCCATAATATAAGACAATTAACATAATGAAATCATTTTTAAGAAGAACTCATGGCTAGAATGAACACCCTAGTTTTGATGAATTTTAAATCAAAGAGTTGAAGGGATTCATAGAGAAAAGTGTACCATGAATCAAGTCTCCCATACCTGTTTCCCCATGAAATTGGAGTGAAAATCTTAGAGTTTGAACCCTAATCTTGACCTTCTTCTTTGTTTTCAATGGAGTCTAGAGAGAGAATCTTTTGGGAGGGAAGTTGGTTGAGTTTGAGTTTGTGAGTTGTGAGGAGTTAAAAGAGTTGTTTAATAGTTAATATACACTTATATATGTCTAAATAACTAATTTAAGCCGCCCCTAACCTTTAATAATTAATTTAGTAATTAATGAAATGTTTGCACCTTTGGCCGACTTAAGGCAGCTTCCCAGGCCCCCATCCACGAGACCCCAACCACGGGGCGTGGTTGGAACCACAGACCATACTGGTCACTCGTGGTTTGGGGATGGGGCTTGTCATCTTGGCCAGCCTTTAGGCCTCATCCACGAGACCCTTCTAAGGGCGTGAGTTGGTCCACAGACTATACGGCACACTCATGGAATGGGACTGGAACATGAAGGTTTTTAGGGTGGTTTGGGGAGACTAAGTCTCGAACTACGCCTCCTAACCACGGAGCGTGGTTCCACCCACGGCTCGTGGGTGCCCAATTGTGGTTCATGCTATATTTTACAGCTTTTTGGACCTTTCCTTGGGTCCTGCCTTTACGTTTAGGCACTAACACCCTAGTACTAAGTTAGGAAAGTTATTTTAGGATTCTAACCTTACGTTTTAACTTCATTAGGCTACTAGACTACATGTTAGGCTCTAGCTTAGGTCATTAGATTTCTGGGGTGTTACATTCCCAATGCAATTACATTGTCCAAATTCATGAAATTTCATAAACCCAGTACATTTTCAATGAAACCCACACAAAAATCTTCCAAGAGTCTCAACTCATTAGCAAAACCCTCACTTCAAGAACTCAAAGACCTCTATTAATAGCTAAAACTCAAGAACTCAATCAATCAACTTCAAGAACGAATTCATGGTCAAATATTAACATATTTGGCGTGAGGGCGAACAAACCCAACACTATGAAAGCCTACATACCTCGAAAGAACTAGGTTCTTAGTGATGTCCAAAAATTTCTTAATGAATTCTTGAAACTTTCTCTTTTCTCCTGTTGAAAATTCTCTCTAAAAACTCTAAGCATTTAGGAATTAGTGAGAACTGATCTAAATCAGGTTAGACCCCTATTTGGGTGAGAAAAATGTTAAGGCCTAGTGTGGTCTGCAAAAGACCAAAATACCCTTTTTAAGACAGATGAAATGCCATAACTAGATTGGCTGTACTCAAATGAGCATGACTCTTTAATTCGAGCTCATAAATTAGCAAACATGGCGGCGTTGTAAATAGAACATAAAGGCATTTAATTTGATACCTCATGGGTCACTAACTCTTTATGTGCTGAAAGTTATGATCGTTTGATGTTGACCCAAAACTCAAAACTGAAGTTTTACTTGTACGAATTTCTAGTTGACTTTTGGAAGTACGAGAGGTTACATTCAGCTTCAGTGATTAGCAATCTTCCACAAATTTTGTTACCATTCTTACAAGTAATGGCTCTGATAGAAGAATCGGACAGTAAAGGTTGCATTCCCGTCCCTGAAGATGTAGTGCTCTCTTTCATATCTGAGTCAAAATCATTATCTAAATAAAAAGAAAACAAATTTGACATCAAGTCAATAAAAATATGTGGTAAGTTCTTTTTTAAAAAGAATTGATGCAAACAATCAAATAAATTTCTTGATCCTATAAACAAAAAGAGCCTTGTCGAAGCTAACCTTTTGAGTTTGGCGACTGCTTCGAAGAAATCACCCGACTTAATGAGGCAAAGAATTGGTTGATATCCATACCAGGACACTCTGACTTGAGATACTTTTTAATTGAAATCTTACTTTGAAAAGAGTTTTTCTTTCCAACTTCCGAAGTCTGAAAATCCTTCGGAAGATAAATATATATCCTTAAAGGTGCCTAAATCTGTAGCTCTTTTCCCTGCCCGCCATCCCCACTTATCACTATCATTTGGCCAATATACTAGAGCATATGGTAAACCTTCGCCAGAGTCATTCTGATAAACTAGATAAAGTTCAAGTGAAATTTCATTGATTCTAGATGCACTCCAATTATATAAAACAAGTGCACAACTCTCCCCAACCTCCTCATTGGTTGAAATTTAGCTATAAATCTCTATCTCTATTGATAACAATAAAACTACCTTTTTGGATAAAAAATAAAGAAGAAACGTTAGAAGTCCACATCAGAAAGCAAACCATTTTTGGATATAAAATAAATATTGGAGAAAGAAAAAAACAGGTAGAGGAGGAAAGCCAAAAGTTAGGCATACTTCTAAGGAAAACAAGACAACTATACTTCAGATGAAAATAAATGTATGACCTTTAAGTATGAGCTACAAAAATACTCTTCTCGCAAGGAAAAAAAGAAAAACAAAAAATAAACATCAATGTCTACCAGCAGAATGTTGGTGTATAATGTAGCAAGCTTGACATAAACACCAAAAGTTCCAAGCCACTTTTGGCATGAAACTATTACTGTTGATCAACCTATATTACTAAGATACATAGTTTAAAGAGTATTTTTAGAACAGGAAACTTAAAAGCTGTAGAGAAAATTGAATATGAAACAAATTAGAAATAATGAACAAAATATTTTTCTCAAAGAAGAAAATCGAGTCCACTAATTGCATAGTGTCCTCAAGGAAATTCTTCTCCTCAATTATCCGAGGTTATTGGAATATATCATTTCGGGTTAGAACGATCTTACTCTGCAGTGTATCGATACCTAAAACCATGGTGTCAGCAAACCAATCAACAACAATGAAGTACACGCAAATACTAGATTTAGTAGAAAAAGAAGAAGTCCAGAAAGTCGTTATTCGTTATTGAAAAACAAGATGAATCGCTGATTAACGTTTCAAGGACTCTTCATCCAATTCTAAGTGTCAACGATCGCTAGTCAGTATAATAACCTAACCAAATGAGTTGGGGTCGAATCCCACAGTGAGTGGTACGTGTTTAAGATTCAAGATTCAAGTGTGAATATGCTCAAATCATCCATAGGAATAGACATTATCGAATAAAAACATAATTCAAATTAAGGGGTGACACGAAGATCAAATAACATGGGGTTTTGGTTTTAATTATCAACTACAGCAGCATCAAATAACACAAAAATAAAATAATGAGATGGGTTCTTGGGATGTGATTCGATTATAGGCTAATGTAGACAAATGGGTAATTGCAACTGTTAGGAAAATAGTTGTAAATTAGTGAATAAGCTAGACTATAGAGGAGGTAAAAATTTTCTCAAACAATTTACCCCGAATCAACTCGATTTCTCTCGAACATCGACAAACATGTAAAATAAGAACAGTCTACGCCTTAGTCCATTCACTCTCTCGAGATGAATGTGTGGAAAAGGGTTTAGGATTCACTCTCTCCAGCTGAACCCATGACAACCCAATACCTACAGACCATCAATCAATAATCTTGGTTTTAAAATCTCTCTCTCGAGTAAGCCAATAACACGATGGTAGACCTGCATTTGCAACTACAATTCTTTAAATTAAACTACAATTAATGATTGAAATCACTTCTAAACAACATTTAAACTACCAATTAGCAATACCCATAAACCAAATCAGCCCATAATCACATAATCACACCCCAAGAATTGAGGTTTTAGCTAGACATCATAAAAAGATAAAAATCGTTACCAAATTGTGTTAACATCAACTGGGTAAGATTAGTTTCATTTTTACAAAGGTCCAAATTGAAGAATCTCAAAGACCCACTTCTAATTTCTCAAAAGTGAAAAACTTCATTCTTCAAAGCTAAGGAAAACTTGTCTCAATACTCAGAGTTCAAACTGAAAATTAATTAGAAAGCTTAGAAAAATGTTTCAAGATATTAAACTTAATGTTCAAAAACGTATTTATAGTCGCCAAAAATATGCTGCGAAGGACCATTCGGCGCAGTAAGTCGAGCTCGCCGATCAACTCCGTGATCCCTCCTTTGGTTAATTCCATCGCCCTTTTTGCTTTGGCCTTCAGCATCCTCTAGGTTTGTAACTTTGGGCGATCTAACTCTGCATCACGGAATCACTCGGCGATCTACCGACTGCTCCTTTTTCTCTCCAAGTTGATTTTTTCTTACAGGGCTTGGCACACTGGAACTTTAGGTGGTCAAATGGTCACTCGGTGACTCGCCAAATGGATTTGGCGGTCTTCATGCTCTCTTTTCATACTTCTTTCAGCTCACTTTATTCCTTTTTGCAAGTTAGTGTCCATGCTTTGTTCCTCAACCCAAATACTTGGAAATCAAGTATTTTACATCAGTTATTGGCACAAAATAAGCATTTTAGGACACTAAATCTATCCAAATAAAGCCCTATATGAGTCCAAATCTTTGACTCATCAACACCCCCAACTTATACTTTTTCTTGTCCTCAAGTAAAACTCAAGTTCAGCAGTTCGAAAAGGATGTCTCAAACAGTGCTACACAAGATTCAATCATGAATGCACACAACACGACTCAACTTACTCATGCAAGGATCAATTGTGATCTCAAAGGCTCAAGTTGTGACTCACCGTTACCAAAAATTCTCAAGCTCATAATAGTTACTTCAAATGCAAGTTCAAGTTCAACAAAGGTACTCAAATGCCTTCATACAGAGAATGATTCCATATTCACACATAATGGTTCAACAATTTATAGTTCCGAGATCACACGAAACTCTCACATTCACAAAGATGAACACATGTATGACTTCACCCATAGGTTTTCCCTTATTTTCCAATCAACACTTGTTTCAGCTCATTCAAGATCAAAAAGGTTTTTTCAAGGCTTGTAACGTGGTTGAGTGTAAAGGTATGGTCATTTAGGCTCAGTGGCTCCTATCCTCATGAAATGTGGTATGAAAAACACTTTCTTTCCTTTTCTTCATCATTCTTATTCATCCTCAAAATTCACCCCATTATTCACTTTCCATGGAATACCGGACACCCCATTTCTTTTGCACTTTCACAACTTTATTTCAAAACTTTTTCATTCTTTTTTATTCTTTTTCAATCTTCTTTTCTTTTTCTCTTTTTTTTTGTACGGAGGGGTTCCATTTTTTTCAAAACCATGGGTCAAAGGGGGACTTCTTTGCACTTCTTGATTTATCTTCTATTTTCACCACACCCCCAACTTAGGCTTTTGGCATCAGTTGGCTATTTCAACAAATCACATCTCATGAGGATTATAAGTGAAGGGATAAAGAAGGGTCACAATTTCATCAAGTTTCTTCCAAGGAAAAGCTAAGGATCAAAAGGTGTTCAAGCAAAGTTCACACACTCACAAGGTAGGCCACAAAAGAGGTATAATGTCAAATTGTTTCACTCTTTAAAAATGTTACCTAAGATCATTTCAATAGCTTGAATCACTTAGTCAACCGGAACAACGGGGTAAATTCTAGGTGTCATCACACAAGGTTCACGGTAAGCTAATCACACAAGGCATTAGAGCCAATATCAAACAAGACTCCACACTTTCGCTATTGTGCAATGTTCATCACAAGATACTCAATTCGATAACCGACTAGTCACAATATTATCTATGTAACTTCATTTGGCCTCATTGTAGCCGCACATTCATTTTTGTTTGATTGAGAGCACTATTCAAGTCATCGATATTGATCATAACCGACACTCAAATTAGCCCAAGAACAGCCATAATTAAATACACACAAGGTGGAATTTTTTTCCGAAAGGATCCAAAAATCATTTACAATTAAAACAAGGAGCCAGAAGCTCAAACATCCACAAAACAGAGCCAAAACACAATTTACAGCACAAAAACCCAATATATACAAAAATAACAGTCACAAGAGGTAGGTATGGATATATCTCACCCCACCACAAACAAAAATCAATTTGTCCTCAAATGCAAAAAAAACATCCAAAAATCAATAAAAGTGACAGAGAGGGAGGTAAAGAAAGGTACTGTCTACTTAGTCGTGCCATCCATCAGGGTATCAGTGCCCGGTGTAGTACTCTGATAATGGGCATTAGTGCCCGAAGTTACAACAACAACATTCGATCCACTAGGGCCTGCCATGTCTTTGTCAGCGATGTCTGAATCACCGACTGTACAATTGTCTCCTACAGATCTGGAAAGTGTCTATAGATGGTCTCTTCTCTAACCTCAATTTACTCCTCGTCAGTCTCTGCCTCCGACTCATCAATTGCCAAATCATCTATCGGCACATCTCCGGTGGTGACCGGAGGAATCTCAAAATTGGCTGGGGCATCCACATCATCTTCTTCCTCTAATAATGAAGTGAAGTCAGTGGACTACAAGTAGTCCACGTCCTTTCTCAGATCTGCAACCTCAGATTTCAAAGCCGTAACCTCAGAAGACTCCTCCTGTCTACTCTCACAAGCCTCAATTATCACAGTGAGAGTGTCAATGGATGCTCGTAGGGGAGTCAGTGCAGGTAGGATAACACTCTCAATCATCTATGGTACTGCAACCTCCAATCGAGTAGCCCTCACATCCGCAAAATGGGCTAAGTGCCCCATCTTCAGGAGCATGTCCTGAGTGATCTTGGTGGGCTGGGTTGCAGTAGAAGTACCAGGAGTCTGGGAGGTAGTGGAAGTACCTAAAGGCTCGGAGGCTGGAGTATGCAAATGTGCCTCTGCAGGTATGGAGTCAATATCAACCTCTGGGGATGCATCTACTGGGACTACTCTCCTCCTGTCTTTCTCCTCCCCAGTGTACTAGGCCTCTATACACCTAATATCAGTGGAGGATGTAGGAGTGACCTCAAAATCTCTCATCCCATCACGAGGAACACCAACATGCTAGCACAACTCGGTAATCAACATCAAGAATAGAAGAGACGTCTGTCTCTACTTGGCCCTCATGGCCATCTCCTGCTCTATGATAAGTCCCATGTTGATTCTCTTCTTAGATATGATCGACCCGAGGTAGGATGCCTTAGGATGACGGAGGATGGACTCATTCTGGGATGGCATAATGGAGCTGCTGATGAATCCAAACCAATATCGCGCAGCTACATTCAAGTCATTGTTCTCAATCGGGACTCCTGCCTCAATCTACCTCGGGGTGGTGTAAGAGATAAGGGGAGCTATCCAGCCATTGAGCTCATCCAAGGGTGAGATCATTCAATGGTGTCGTAGTGGTAGCTAGATTGGGGTAGTCAAAATTTGACCCCCTATTAAATACCGCGTTGATGTGATCACAGCTACAGTGCACTAATGTCCCCCGTACCATGATAGACCCCACTGGTATGAAAGTACTGACCTTCTTCTTTCCCTTAGGGAGCAGGTAACCATATGCCGAGTAAAACTCCCGGACCCATTCAGAAATATAGGGGCCTCGGGGCCTGGTAAACTTCTCAAAATGATGATACTGGAGGGTGTCCCTCACTGCGGAGTATCTGCCCACTAAGCCCTCCGTGGATAGCCACTTCTCCTCTAGAATTGTCCTCAACCCATTGGCTTTTGATCTGTTAAGAAGCTGGGGAAGAGGAATTTGTACTGGTGGCACTGGGGCCACAGGTGGTATCGGAGTTGGCATTGTGTCTGTTGTAGGAGAAGTGGCTACTGGGGATCTAGATGAGTCTGGGTGAGACCTAGCACGGATCTTCGCTCGCCCGAACTGTAATGGCTGGTCATCATCTTGCTCGGAGAATGCAGCTTGGGAGTCAAAGACTCCCCCTCGTTGTTGGATGGGTCCTCAGTCACAGGATTCTTGCCCTTGCCCTTGCCTCCCTTTGGAGGCTCTGTCCTTCCCTTTTTAGGAGGATTAGCTCCCCATTCATTTATAACCATGCCCCGTGCTTTTTTACGGGGCAACATGTCGAGGTTGGTTTTATCCATATTTGTAAAAACATCAAAAAGAGTTAGAAATAGTTCAAACAAAGTTGCAGAAAATAGTTGCAGACAAACTCACCAAACCGGTCGACGAGTCGCCGAATCACTTTGACGAGCCAGATTGGGCTCGCCGAAAGGATTGACTCAAAATTTCCCAGAAAATTTTGCATGTCGGTGATGGGAAGGGCCTTTCGGTGAATTGTCGATAATATTCGGCGAGCAAGGACTAGCCCCCGAAAGTTACAGTGCATTTTAGGGGTTAGGGGCACAGAAAGGGCGATCAAGAAAGACAATCGGCGAGTCACCGAGTGCACTCAACGAACTCATGCTTCTCGCCAAAAGTTACAGAACCCAAACTCAATTATAGCATGAAATTAAAGGCGATCTAGGGGGATACGGCGAACCGCTGAGTGGTTCGGCAAGCTCGATCCAGCTCGCCAAATTGCTGAAGGTGCTTACTTTCAACCCCATTTTCCAAATTTAATCTCGCATTCCCCGAAAACAAAATCAAAATATGTAGTCCCTCAATTAGACTTAGACCCGTTATACCCATACCCTCGGGATACTCAGACTTCTCCTGGTGTTGCCAAATTTGGCCATTTGACGACTTTTGGCCTTAAGTATGAGGTGAACCGCTCCATCATTAGGTAAAGTAAGTCATTTGGCACAAATGTGGGTTACTTAGACTTCACCTGACTAGACTCAACAACAACACAACACAACCCAACAAGATTTTGATAAATTTTAGCACGATAATTTAGGAAATCAACAATATCGACAATTTAGGCAAGATATTCAAATTAAAATAGGCACACAGGCACAAAAACAATGAAATTAGAGAGTCCCAGCACACATCACTAAGATAAGAGAAATTGCAAATGATTAAAATCGCTAATTACAAGTTTGGGGTTCGGAAAACCAACTTTTATGCCGAATACTAGATTTGAAAAGCTAGGCGGTAAAGAATCCAACTCCGAACACACAAATGACGACTAGGAATTGGTAAAAATACAAAAATATAGGAAAATATAGTGTGAGTGTGATTTTGGAAATTTAAAAAGTGAGGGAATGTGAAAGAGTTTGAAAGTTTAAACCTTTGGCCTTTAAAAGCGTCCAGTTCTCGCCCATTCAATGACATTAGTTTTGCTTTCCTACCCACTCAGCGACACGCCGAGTGGGCATTTACCTCGTCGAGTTTTATCGGACCTCTAGTTAATGTGGGGGTCCAAACAACGGACAAAATCGTGATCGCCGACATGCCGATTTCCTCCTGGGCTCGCCAAGTTTTGTAGACTGCAATTTCAAAATTCCATGAGTAAAACAACGGTCCAAGTCGGGCTCGTCGACCTCTTTGGTGAGTCGTCGACTGGACATTTTGCTCGCCAATCTCTATTTTTCAAGCACATTCCACGCTTTAACCTACACAATCAACAAACCATTATTTCAAAATTAAAAAGAAAGCAAATAAAACTTGGGTTGCCTCCCAAGCAGCTCCTTAGTTAACATCGTGGCACGACGCAAGTCCTCACTCAAACTTCATTCTTGGGGTTTGCCATAGTATCACTAGGCAACCCCCTTTGTTGTCTCGGGTTTAAATGAGACGAGATATGACCCATCTGGGTCTCAAACTATTTGATAGAGACGGAATAAGAAGTGATCGTCTGGCTAAGGGTCGACACATCTTCCTTCATTTCTTACAAAATTTTGTCGGACACCTCAACCTTGTTGAGAATACGAGAAAGCATATCCTCAGACCGACCACCCTCGGAATCCTTTGGCTTTTGGCACTCGTGGGGAGGAATGTACCTGTCCTTTTCCCCATCCCTTTCATTCCAAGTGGGGTTACGATCCCTCCACTCTCTATCATGATCTTTCCAGCCTTCATCCCCGTTCCAACCTTGGTTACCACCCTACCTCGGGTAGTTTGAACGATAACCACCTCCTTGGTTGGCTAGGAAGTTCACCTCTTCATTGTACAACACTTCAAACTTGGCCTCATTGGGATTAACACATATGACACCCACATCATTGGCACTTCGACCACCAGCTCCCATGACATTTTTGGAGAAAATGTCAAGTTGTGTCATGATCTTTGCCATGTTCTGATCCCTCTCTTGGTCTTATCAAGCTGATCCTTGGCTAATTTAAATGTGAGAGGGAAGACCTGATCTTCGTAGGTGTACCAAGCCTGATTAATTGTGGTCATACCATCCAAAAGTTGGCCTACTATAACGTAAGGTTGTTGCATCAAACCTCCTGGGGAAAGTTGGTCAGCTACACCCTTGTTCACCGAATCAAGGCTTCAATAAAAATACTGCAGCAAAACATTGTCGGGCAAACCATGAGTTAGGCATTGCAACACTAACTTCTTGAATCTTAGCCAAGTCTCATGAATTGGCTCACCCTCCAAACTCTTGAAGCTTTGGATGCTGTCCCAAAGTGTCATCATCTTCGAAGAAGGGAAAAATGCACTTGAAATGCGGTGACAAGATCTTCCCATGAAGTCATTGATTCTCTTGGCAACTCAACTAACCACTTACATGATTGTCCCATTAAAGAAAATGGGAACAACCTCAACCGGACCGACTCTTGGGATATGTTCTTGAAGAAGAACGGCCCGCAAACATCAATAAAGTTTCTAATATGGTCATGGGGATCCTCATGAGCCAGCCCACTAAACAACCCTTTCAATTGCAAGAGCTGCAACATGGTAATTGTAATATGGAACACAACACTCCCTTCAGCTGGAGGCAAGCGAATGACACCAATTCCAACCATTAGATGAGGGTCATTAACATTAGGCTCATAGATATCGTTGAGGTTGCCGATGTCATCTTGGTGTCCCACTTGGCTACCATTGCTTCCGTTCACACTCATTTCCTCTGTTCAAAACAACAACACACAAACCAAAACTGAAAGAAAGTAGAGTCAACTATGACTAAAAAGAAAAAAAATTCAACTTAACCAAAGAATCTTAACCAACACCACTCCTCGGCAGCGGCGCCACTTTGATTAACATTTCAAGGACACTTCATCCAATTCTAAGTGTCAACGATCACTGGTAAGTATAATAACCCAACCAAATGAGTTGGGGTCGAATCTCACAGGGAGTGGTACATGTTTAAGATTCAAGAGTCAAGTGTGAATATGCTCAAATCAGCCAAATGAATAGACATTATCGAATAAAACATAATTCAAATTAAGGGGTGACACGAATGTCAAATAATAGGGGGTTTTGGTTTTAATTATCAACTACAGCAGCAACAAATAACACAAAAATAACAATAATGAGAGGCGTTCTTGGGATGTGATTCGATTATATAGGCTAATGTAGACAAATGCGTAATTGTACCTGTTAGGAAAATCATTGTAAATTAGTGAATAAGCTAGACTAAAGAGGAGGTAAATTTTCTCTCGAATAATTTACCCCGAATCAAGTCGATATCTCTCGAACATCGACAATCATGCAAAAAAAGAACATCCTACGTCTTAGTCCATTCACTCTTTTGAGCTGAATGTGTGGAAAAGAGTTTAGGATTCACTCTTTCGAGCTGAACCCATGACAAACCAATACCCACAGACCATTAATAAATAATCTTGGTTTTAAAACCTCTCTCTCGAGCAAGCCAAAAAAACGAAGGTAGAACTGTATATGCAACTACAATTCTTTAAATTAAACCACAATTAATGATTAAAATCACTTCTAAACAACATTTAAACTAACAATTAGCAATACCTATAAACTAAATCAGCCCATAATCATATAATCACACCCCAAGAGGTTTTAGCTAGACATCATAAAAAGATAAAACTCGTTACCAAATTGTGTTTCCATCAACTAGGTATGATTAATTTCTTCTTTACAAAGGTCCAAATTGAAAAATCTCAAAGACCGACTTCCAATTTCTCAAAAGTGAAAAACTTAAATTTTTCAAAACTAAGGAAAACTTATCTCAATACTCAGAGTTCAAACTAAAAAGTAATTAGAAATCTTACAAAAATGTTTCAAGATATTAAACTTAATGTTGAAAAACGTATTTATAGTCGCCAAAAATATGTTGCGAAGGACCATTCGGCGCAGTAAGTTGGGCTCGGCAATCTGCCCTTTGGTCAATTACATCACCATTTTGCCTTAGCCTTCAGCATCCTCCAAGTCTGTAACTTTGGGCGATCTAACTCTGCATCGCGGAATCACTCAGCGATCCGTCGACTGCTCCTTTCTCTCGCCAACTTGATTTTCTCCTTCAGGGCTTGGCACACTAGAACTTTAGGCAGTCAAATTGTCACTCGACGACTCGCCAAATGGACTTGGTGATCACCAGGCTCTCTTTTCTTCCCTCATTCAGCTCGCCTTGTTCCTTTTTGCAAGTTAGTGTCCATGCTTTGTTCCTCAATCCAAATACCTGGAAATCAAGGATTTTACATAAGTTATTCGCACAAAATAAGCATTTGAGGACACAAAATCTATCCAAATAAAGCCCTAAATGAGTCCAAATCTTGAACTCATCAATCACCTCAAATTATAGACAACAAAGGATAGTGTGAACAAGTGTTTATTCTGCTTTATCGAAAAGGTCACAACCCTTTGAAAAGTCAAAATCCTTCAGAAAAGTCACAACTTTACATAAAAGTTGCAACTCTTTACAAAAGTCTCAACTTTTAAGAAAAGTCACAAAATTTTAAAAAAGTCAAAACTCTTTATAATAATGACAGCTCTTCATTTTTTATTCACACCATTTAAAGCCAAAAAATTACTCGTGGAATTAGCTTAATTGTATCCTTGAAGTGTTCTTTTTTAATAGATCCTACAGCATGCAAGTCCTAATATGGTCTCAAATCCTTTATTTATGGTTATGATGAAAGTGGGATAAAAAACAAAATCTTGTTTCAGAAATGCCAGTATGTAGAAGCACAAAAACTATCAATCTCATGTACATATATGTTTAGCTTTCAAAACCATTACTTTAGAAATCAAATTCCTAGGAGGAAAAATAGGTTACCTACATGACATTATTGATTTCCTCCTATTAATGCTATGCTTTGAATTTACTTTACCCTTAATTTTTGAAATGCTAGTCAACAGTTAGCACAATAATTAAATTTACTTCACCCCTAATTTTTTAAGAAAACAATCAACTTAGCTATAAATTTTATTGAACTTATTACTATTTATAGAAGACAAGTCCATTTAGAATAGGTAGTTAGCAGTTAGCACTATTATTAAGTGGTGGAACTAGGTATTGCCAATGTTGTTAATTGTATCCCCTTTGTTCAAAAAAATATATTGTGCAATTAAGGCAAACTTAATATTCCTAGTTATATGTAAACTGTAGAATCCCCTTGACATAAGGGAAGATACTAGTGCAGTGGCAAATGGGGTTCAAAATTTGTTTTAGATCATATATTCAAATCATAGGTATACATTCTAGTTTATATCTCAAAATTTATTTTGTGAATTTCCTTCGGCCACTACTATAATTTCACTTAAAGTTGTGTTTAAACCCTCTTCCAACTCTAGATTAACTATTTATAAATAGCAACCCATACATTTTGCTTCCATAATACATTATATCATACAAAGAAAATGAACATTTGTGCCTAACTCAACTCAAATGTTATTCATTGCCCAGGATAATATTTATAGACATTTACTTTCTTATACAAACTTTGGGACTCTAAATCCACTCTTCCACACCCCAAAAGCTATCTATTAATGTGGGAGAGCCTCGACGGTTCCACACTAGGTACCTTTCCCTCTACCCCAAGTAGGTAGCTTTTTCTGAGGTAGCCTTTTTCGAGTTGGGTGGCCACGCGTCTTCCTGTTATGGTGGACACGAAGGAAGATGGATGACTCTAATACCATTGATACAATCGAGAAGAACATGGAATTAACATAGACTAAAAAAGAAAATAAAAATGTTTCTGACATAATTGAGTGTATCTACCTACTTTAAGGTAAACACATAGCATAAATCATTATTATCATATATAGTGAGGACATGTATATCAATTAATAGGGGAAGCTCTCGTTGAATTTTAAAATGTACCTAAGGAGATTAAGGACTTGAATAAACTCGGTGTCCTGGTAATCCTAGACTAAGATGAAAAATTAAAAATTCAAAGCAAAGCAAAAAGAGTAATCAAAACCCAAAAACCTTGTGGAATGAAAAGACTATAATAAGGATTTTTTTTAGTATTTGAAGAACATTCATACTCACTTCATGTTTCAGTTGATATACACCTGTCACATTCCTTAACTAGCTATAAATAAAAGAGTAATCTTATAATATCTTTCTTTAAATATAATTAATTCAATATTTTGTCAAATATAATGGGAAAATGAATGGCACTTCCTCCAGTATTGAATAAAGGAACATATCTAAATATAATTGTGATTGGGGTTTCAAAAATAACTAAAATAGATTATGAGTCCCACAAATCAGCCCACCAAGCCAATAAAATAGGCATAGAAACATGTAGGTGTGTATTTTTAATATGTTTTCATATTTGTAAATAAATATAAATGTTGTAAATAAAATGACTATATTTAAATTGTGTAAATTAATGTCTTAAACTAAATATTCTAGTATTTTTTCCTACTTTATAAGTAAGAAAATACATCAACGAATACATGATGGATTTAATTTTTTATTAAAGTTTAATAAAATAATTACTATATAATAAATATTATATCTAAAAATATGTCTAATAGTATAAATCTCTAAAATCTCCACTTAGACTTTTAATCATGACAATTGTTAGAATTACTATCTTTAAATACATGATTAATAATATACGCCCTAACAATCTCCAATTGAGACTCTTAACTATGCATCTACAACTTTAACAAAAAATCAGTTACATAACTTATTGAATGCTTTCACGAATAAGTTGTTTGCAAAATGATCTTCTCAAGATATTTTCTTAATGCAACTTTGTTTAGTAGTGTTTTATCGTCATTGACCGATATGATAAAACTCTCTCAAGAGTGTACAAATCAATCTTTGTTACTATTATTTCAACATGATAAAGTACTACTACTATTTTAGTCACACTATTATATTTTGAGTCTCAATATTTTTTCCAATATCTTTTGTTATCGATGTATTAACAACATATTTTGGAAATGGCCAAAAGCCCCCCAACCTATAGTCGGATTCTCAACTACACACATATACTTCACGGGGATCCTATTACCTCCTTGAACTATGTTAAAATGGAATTAATCTCATCCTATATTCTGAGGTGAAAAAGAAAGTGTATTCACTCTCTCAAAGAGAGTGAGAGACGATTTTTTTAATTAAAACTTTAACTTTGCAAGTAATTTTCCTTTTTCGTGTTAAGATTCTGATTTTTTTTAAACATTATGTCATCTTCCTTCTATTATCTTTATTTTTTATTTTCTTTCTTTTTCTCTCCAACACTTCGCCTAATTTAAGTTATCGGAAAATGTCATGAACTTACTTCACTATTCAACTAACACTAATGCTATCTCTTTAATTTCCTCTCTTTTTTTTCCCGAAGAAAATGACTCTCCTTCTTTTAATCATAAACTTCAATTTTTTATTCTCACACCACCAATTTTGCCGCTACCATGTCACCATTTTCTCCTTCTTTTTCCAAATCTAAAAACCATCTGGCTATCATATTACCTGTTGATATTGAATTCACTTTGGATTTTGCTATCATCTCCAACTCCAACATGGCATTCACTTTTCGAAAACTAATTGACCACACAAACTTATCAAAAATGTCATCTTGTAATTCTCTGATTGGAAGCCTCAAATTCTATTTAACAATGCTATCATTACCAACTGAATGAAACTTCACTAAAATTATGAAAAATAAAATGAAATAAAAAATATAGAAAGAATAGAAAAAAGAAGAAAGAAAGAAGAAGGTAATGTGCATTTGGGTTTCACATCAATGGACAAAAAGTTACTGTCAAAGAAAAGGAAAACAAAAGTCAAAAGAGGATTAAAAGCAAAAGAGAAAAAGAGCAAGGACAATATAAAATAAAGACAAAGAATAATAACTTCTTTATTGAAAAATTAATATAATATTATGTGGCAGGAGAGTGTTTGTCACTACTTAACATAAATCTGGGTATGAAATTTTAAGGGGGTATATATTTTACTTTTAACATGTTCAGGGAGATGATAGGACACTCGTGAAGTTGGAGTGTGTAGTTGAGATTTCAGGTATAGATTAGGGGGTTTTAGACCATTTTCTCTAAAATTGTTTTGCATAATATCACTCTCCTTACTTTGAAATAGTGCATTTTTCTTACATATATAAATGTTTTTTCTTTTACTTAAATACAATGAATATAAATTTTAACTTGTCAACTATATGTTCTTGAAGTTATGCATTGCGCTTTTGTTATTTCTATTCTTAGTTTCTATGAAAACTAGTTTCCTTTTAAAATCATGACTTATAAATGGCCCTTTCATAGAAATCTGACATTTATGTTAACAATTATCTTATTTCTTTAGCATAATAAAATACACATCCTTTTGATTGCTCTATGTCACAATCCGGAATGGAGCCATGATGATGCCTACAAAAACCGCCCAGTAGGCAAGCCAAACACCCAAACAAGATAATGCGGAAGACAAACAATAAAAGAAGAGAACGAGCGGAATCTGGAATAATAAATATACAAAATAGGCCATATAGTATAGATATATAAATACATTACATAATATACAAAATGGGCATGAAAGTGACGAAGAAAGACTAACTATATAAGAGAATCAAATCCTGGACCTAGTGTCCCCGACGCATGAGCATCTAAGTAGATAAAGGACTATATACATGTGAGCTGACTAATCAAAATACAAAATACTAGTCAGTAAAAAAGATGTAAAGCAACAACTCTTTGGACACCAGAAGCTCACCACCATCAAAGTGTGTGATAGACACGGGAGATTTGATGCTCAAAGAGGATGGCTCATACTAGGAGTTGTATTAGAAAAAAGATGCACAAGTGTAGTATGAGTACCAAAATATGGGATATTCATTAGGTATCATTCGCTGACCGAGCTCATAAATATCATAAATATACATAAGCATCACGATAGTTTTATCAGAGAGTCTAATATTAGGCTAAAAGTAAAAAACACTACCGAACGGAAAGACCACAACAACTCTAACTATGTAAGCCAACCAATCAGACAACTAAGGAACCTCGCTGGCCAATACAGGTTTAAATAAAAAGTTATGGGATTATCTCGATGGCTTTACCATGGACACTTGAGATAACTAAGGAACCTGCCTCAGCTCAACTACAAATGGAATAAAGTAAAACTCGTAATTCAGTCAGCAGGCTGTCGAAGTTTATCAATATATGCATAGGAAGTAAAAAATAATGCATTTCCTTTCAAAAACCAAATTTCCATCTGTAAAATCAGTAATTCTGCTTAGTTAAATGCCAGTAAAAAATGTAGTAAAACCATTAAGTGTCCCAATCCCCATATCCCTCAAATACAAGTGCAAATATGCCAAAAACATGCTACATGAACATGATTCCACACAAACACAATGAAGTAATTCTCAAAAAAGCCTTACTAAACTCACACCCGGGACAAACCCATCACAACAAAATCGTACTAACCTGGAACTCTTGCCAGTCCAAATTCGCGGCCTCAAGCCCAAAACATTACAACCAATAAAGTGATAAACTCAAAAATGGTTGAAAAGGAGTACACCAAATGTCAAAAGAACCAATGCGCATAAAATCATTGTTTCACGCCACCTAAGATAATTCTAAGGATCTAAAACAACTACTAAGCTAAGAATAAACCTAAAGTAAGGCTTATCGACTAAAATACTAAGCTAAATAACCCGAAATGACCAAAATATCAAGTAAGGATCATGCAAGCCTATGAAATAATCCTAAAGCCTTCTTAACGATCATACTGCTCAAATATATATATATATATATATATATATATATATATATAAGAAGGAAACCATAACCTATCGTAAGGTCGAAACAACACTCGAACTTCTACTCTGTAACTTTTCCCTATCAAAGGGCCTCCGAATGATGCCACACTATAAAAAACATGACAGAAACACCAAAACAAGAAAAAATGGTACCAATATCAATAATGGAATTTGAAAATGGAAAATTTACCCCAAAAATGGCCTAACCTTGAAAACATCAAGCTAGCCCACTGGAGATTAACACCTCCTACCATACAACGCCTCAAATGGATCCATGTAAATACTCATATGGTAGTAATTGTTATATGCAAACTCTACTCAAGCCAAAAACTAGTAAAACTGACCTCTGAAATCAATAATTGTAACGACCCAAAGTCAGGCGATGATGGCGTCCACTACACCCCACCTAGTGTAACACCTTGGATTTAGAAAGAAGAAAATATACAAGACTTTCATAGCTGGTGTCTGTGTCTATGATCCCTACCTACGGTCTATAGGTGCTCTTACGAGCCGTAGGTGGAAACCGTAAGTGGATGAGTGAATAATTTTTAAAAGTCAAGTTCTAGTACCCCTTTTACGGTTCACTAGGATGGTCCATTATTCTATGTACAAGTCGTAGGTAGGTTTCGAAGGTGAGCCCAGACTTGGTGAAATTTAAGGCTCAAAGTTGGGACTTACAGTTGGTATGTACGGTCTGTAAGTGGACCTTCGGATCATACATGGGTCCCATCATTTGAAGGTCCAAATTTAAGTCCCTGAATCCCACCTATGGTCGACCAGGACAGAGGTATAATCTGTCGGTGAGGTCTTAACAATTACTTTTAAGGGCTTTTTAGTCCTCTTTCTAATTAATTAGTGCCTAAATTATGTTGTTTTAATCCTAATCCTAGACGCTATATGTCTTTTAATCCTAAATATAAATACTCTAAATCATTCTTTAAATTTCCCCAAATCTCTCCAAGTTCTTCCTCAATATTTCTCTCTCTAAAGCTTGAAGATGAATTCTAGCGTTTCAAGATCAAGTCTCTAAATTCACAATTAATTGTTAGCTTTTGGCATCAAGGTATGATAGTATTCACTTATGTAGCCTTTTCTCCATGGGGTTCCTAAATTATCCAATTTTACAAGTTATAATCTCCAATTGATTAGGCTTTTGTTCAATCTCATGAGTTCTTTTCAAATATGATCCAATTGATTGATTTATGTCTTTTTATGAATGAGTTGAGATATTTACATTTTTTGAAGTTGAATTCGGTTGAAACCATGCATGATCCATGCTTTGTAGATTTGATCATATGATGAAGCTTTTGAAGTATGAAACATGAATTTATGACGATATGCATGTTTCCTTATGAAAATGAAGTGAATGATTTAAGGTTTCTTTGAGATTAAAGCATCGATGGTGTTGTTGTTATTGTAAAAGGGTTTTCTCACATAAAGGATTCAATAGGTTGAAAGGACTTCCCACCTAAGTTGAATCAAGATGTAAAGAGCTATTCCAAATGAACTTTAGCTTGGATTGGTTGCTTAATTGTGCCCTTCCATGGTTATGACTTTAGCTTGGACTAGCTACTAAATCATGTGTTTCCATGGATAATAAGATAAATATTATTAATGACTATCCCGTGGGATTTATACTGAAGCACCGAGTGGATTAACGGTGATTATCCATGCCTCATAAACTCTATGTCACCATAGGATGATTGTCTTAGATATAGATTATCTAGTGGATCCACGTAAGCTAGAATTTCATGGTTCTTACCTTTGATAGTAAGGATACATGTTTTCGGTGTGGGGAAGACACTAGATTCCATGATATAGATCACATGGTCTATATGTCGGTTGACGGCTACTTCCCACAATAATGAATAAAGGTTACTTCTAAAGCTATCTTAAAGGTATTTAACTTGCATTGACCATGGTTATGACTTATGTTTTCTAACATGCTATTTTTGTAACACCCCGTATCCTAGATAGACCAAAAATGCAGATTTTGAGAAGTTGCAGGTGCAACTTACGGTCACCATCCACGGACCGTAGATCAGACTGCGGTCCGTGCTGGTGGTCCGTGGTTTACCACTGCAGCCCCTCCCCAGAACTCAGTCAGAAAATTAGCTAAGTCTCGACTCACGGACAGACCTACGGTCCGTAGATCAGACCACGGACCGTGGTCTATGTCCGTGGATCAAGACCTCCTTTACCCATCCTCTGACACGAACTACGGTCGACCAGCACGGACCGTCGTTAGATCCACGGTCCGTAGGTCTGACCGTAGATGAGAGTCAAAG
>JAJOOO010003272.1:0-29251 GCA_029582685.1 Solanum piurae
CTTAATAGACTTCTTTTGATTGTAAAGGGCCGTGTCCCTAGTATGTTTTCACGTTTATGTCTAAGATGGCTAAGAGACTTAGTATTCCGCTTGTGTACTTTTGAATGATGTTTTTAAAAGTGACCTTTGACTCTTATGAGATTTTATTTAAAGAGTTTTAATTCCGCACTATTTTACATATCTAATGTGATGAATGCTAAGGGCTTGTATGAGACCTCCGAGAGGTCGAATACGCATGTTACGACTTAGGAATGCTCTCGGGTCGTGACAGTAATGAACACTTCTCCAGTTGTATTGAATATTATTCATAATAGCAACGCTTCTGTTTCTTTACCTAAATTGTCTTGTACATCTAATCTATCTCATAAGGCTAACAGTAACATAGATCTGTTGTGGAACCAAAAACTTGGACATGATCCATTTAGAAAATGAAGAGTTTATCCTTCATTCCAATAAAGTTCTCACCCAAACAATCTTTTACCTGCAATATATGTCCCATGGCAAGGTAAATCAGACTATCTTTTCCACCTAAAACTCAGACAACTACCAAAATATTTGAATTACTTCATGTTGATCTATGGGGGCCATATCATGTGGCAACTCATGACAACTTCAAATATTTCATTACCTTAGTTGATGACTTTAGCAGGTCCACTTGGACACATTTGTTAACCTGCAAGAGTAATGCATTACATATCACAAAGGCTTTTGTCAACATGGTTGAAACTCAATTCCACACCACTATCCAAACTATAAGGTCACACAATGTCCTAGAATTTGTCAACAATTAATCTATTCTTTTCTTTCAGTCTAAAGGTATCCTACATAAAAAAATCATGTCCTTACACACCACAACAAAATGGTGTAGTAGAGAGAAAATACAAGTATCTCTTAGAAACTGCAAGGGAACTTCTTTTTCAATCCAAATTGCCCATAAAATACTGGGGGAATGTATACTCACTGCAACTTTCATCATTAACAGGCTACAATCTGTTACCCTCTAAAATAGGTGTCCATTCACACTGTTGTACAATCGAGAGCCTAAATATTCTCACATGAAAAGCTTTGGTTGTCTGTGCTATCCCACAACACCTAAACCCCACAGAACCAAGTTTGATCCAAAGCAACTCCTCATGTGTTTATAAGTTATCCTTTTGGAACCAAAGGATATAGAGTATTAAGTCTGGCCACTAACAAGATTTTTGTGTCAAGATATGTTATTTTTCATGAAACAGTGTTCCTTTTTTCCATAAATAGTCAAGTCACTAAGTCTCATCATGGTCCTCAATTTGATGAGTTTGTTGATTTTTCTACTCCTATAGTTGATCATTCCACCTCAATTCCTTCTAGTCAAATTTACAGTGATCTTGAAAGAAGTGGACTTGAAAATGACAATGTGCAATGTGATCCTGAACACATAACTGTTGAATCTTCACAGCCTTCCCATGTACCACATGTTAGAAGATCATCTAGAGTCACTACAGTACCCACTTATCTTCATGACTACCAGTATAGTACACATCAACCTCATCCACCACATTCATTACATGCCTCATTTTCAAACCACCATCACATTTTCTCTGATGCATTGTATCCTGATAGTCAGTCTCTTGTATTGAATATATTTTATGACTGTGAGCCATCTTCCTATGATGAGGCATCTATGGACCCTGGTTGGCAGGCAACCATGACACAAGAGTTATCTGCCCTTCATAATAATCACACTTGGGATTTACTACCTCTGCCCATTGGCAAGAAGATTATTGATTGTAGATGGGTATACAAAATTAAACACAAGGCTGATGGTAGTGTTGAGAGGTACAAAGCTAGGCTAGTTGTTAAAAGGGTACACTCAACACTTTGGGATAGACTACACATAAACTTTCTCTCATGTCATCAAAATGACCACTGTAAGGACCTTAATTGTTACTGTTGTAAAAAGGCATTGAAACATTTATCAATTAGATGTAAACAATGTTTTTATTCATGGTGAGCTGCATGAGGAAGTGTTTATGGACATTCCACCAGGTTTAGAGATTCCTACAAAGGGGTTAGTGTGTAATTTAAACAAGTCATTGTATGGTCTCAAACAAGCCAGCAGGCAATGGTATGCAAAGTTGTATGATACCCTCAGTTCAAAGGGTTACACTTACTCCTTAAATGATTATTCCTTGTTTTACAGAAAAAAGGGTGCCTCCACTGTGTTCATAGTTGTATATGTAGATGATATCCTACTGACATGAACTGATCTTGAAGAAATTGATAGTCTCAAAGGATTCCTCCACAACCAGTTCAAGATAAAAGACTTAGGTAAGCTACATTATTTCTTAGGCCTGGAGATTCTTTATACTGATGCTAGGCTTCTTATTTCACAAAGAAAGTTTGTCCTAGACCTTCTGAAGGAGTACCGTTGTTCTGAGTACTCTTCTCTTAGTTTACCACTGGATGCATCTGTCAAACTCAAGGCCAATGAGAGGAAGCCTATTTTAGATCCTAGTACATATAGAAAATTGGTTGGTAAGTTGAATTTTGTTACCAATACTAGACTGGACATTACATATGGAGTACAACATCTTAGCCAGTTTATGCAAGATCCTAGAGAGCCTCACATGCAAGTTGCATATCACATGCTCAGATATCTTAAGAAAGATCCCACATTAAGACTGCTTATGACCTCTACCGATGACTATAATGTTCAAGCTTTTTGTGATTCTGACTGGGCACCATGCACTGATTCCAGGAAATCCATTACTAGATACATTGTACTACTTGGTTTTAGTCCTATAAGTTGGAAGTCCAAGAAACAAGAAACCATCTCACTCTCCTCCGCTGAAGTAGAATACAGATCTCTTAGGAAAGTAGTTGGTGAATTGGTCTGGCTAGATAGATTGTTTGAGGAGCTTACAGTTTTCAGAAATGGTCTATTTCCTGTTTATTGTGACAGTCAATCAGCCTTACAAATTGCCAGGAATCATGTGTTCCATGAGAGAACAAAACACATTGAGATTGATTGTCATTTTGTGAGAACCAAGCTCTAGGAATGTTTTATTTCATTGCATCACATTGGAACTGATCATCAACTGGTCGATATCCTCACTAAGGCACTTACAGGAATCAAACATTCAGTTGTTTTAGACAAGTTGGGTGTGTTGATCTCACCTCCAACTTGAGGGGGGGGGGGTGTTGAGATGATATTTGTGGAAGAGGATGGAAAGATCTATTGTCCACGTCACCATAGTTTGTTAGAGTTAGTTAGTTGCTGTGAATTAAAGTTAGTTACAGATAGCAACTCTATAAATAGTTGTTACTCAATTGTAATACACATAGTTTTTCATTCACTTTATATACACAATCTGAGATATTCTCGTTGTTCTCCTTCAATGGAGTTTCATATCTTTTCAGCATCTTAGCTATCATTTGTTCATTAGATCAATACTTTCATCACATTCTTTAAGGAATTGAACCATAACAATCGATTTACTCAGTCTTTCTTAAATGTGTTAAATTGATAAATTGAGCTATATTTAATTAGATTTTAGATTAATTAAAAATAAAATTAATGAATAAATAATTACCCAAGTTGATTTAGGTTAAGATCAATGGATGAGTTTATTTTTTTCTTCTTATTATTTTGAATGAATATCACATAGCCAAGTCTTTCTCTACCCAAATCACAAATACAAAATTGTGAATTAGTGCATTAGTGCAAGTCTTTTGGATCAAATCATTCTATAAGTTAATTCTAAAATTTTCAATAATTTATGGATTCATTAACTTTTTAGATTTATCTAAAAATAATAAAGCCCAGAAAATTGCTCTAACAACATTGGCTTAAAATTTTAAACAATTTAATTATTTATACTACTTTAAATTTCTCTTTGTTTGAAACATAAAATGTGTGTTGATTATTATTTTTGGACTGTTTTATTTTCAGACCTCCACGAAAATATATATAACAAGTCAATTAATATTAAAAAAATTGAATTTCTTTCATACTCTTTTGTATCTATCGTATTAACAAGTAGTAATTGTTTTAAAATAATAATATAATTCACGTACAATGCACAAATACAAATACTAATAGCATGGGTTGAGCTCGTCGCATTGGGCGGATAACCAATAAGTCAATTAATATAACAAAATTGGATTTCTTTCATGCTCTTTTGTATCTACCGTATTAACAAGTATTATTTTAAAAAAATATATAATTCTCCACACAATGCACAAATACAAATACTAATAGCATGGATCGAGCTCGTCACATTGGACGGATTTGCCTTGTTCGGGTACTTCTTTTGTGTATTTTGTAAGCTATTGCATAAAAACAAACGCTTTACCATGTGCACATTCAAAGAGTTGCGACAATGATTTCTTCGTCATAAATAAAAAAATATAAATACTACTAATAGCAAATGTTCTCTTCGAAACGATGTCGTGAGTGAGAGTTAAATGACTCTAGTAGGTTCCATGTCTGTTTTGGTTTCTCTGCTTCTACTTAACTCTACTATCACCGGACCAACCACCTTTTGCTCCTCCATACACGGCGAATCACGGCGAGGTTACCGATGAAACGCGTTACTTCCGACGTACTAGTTCTAATTTTCTTTACTTTCAACTTTTTCAGAAACGTGTCAGCTTCAATTCACGAGTACAAAGATGAGCAATTTATTCCAAAGTCCAATGCTTTCTTCTTCCATGGAGGAACTGAAGGTCTCTGTGTTTCGAAATCGTCATCAAATGCTTCCCCAGACAAACCCCTTGAAGGAAAATCGTTTATCAGGTACCTCACGCGCGCTATCTCATACACACGCGCTTTCAATTTTACAAATTGCTTTAGTACGAATTTTAGTGAAATCAGCTTGAATAGAATAGAATGGGTAAAGAATTCATATATTCAGTTAGTTGATTGATTGGTGATTGATGGATCAAGCTTTATGCTTTTACCTAATATTTATCATCTTGTTAGAGTCTGCATGCAGTATGTTTTAGTATATTAGAGATTAAATGAAGGTAGTTGTTTGATTATTGTGACCCGTCCTTTGTGGTGCTCACATTGGCAGTCCTAATCCTGCACAAGCGGATGAAGGAGGAGGGTTGCGGTACGTTGATGATCAGCATAAAACTAGTAAATCTATGTTGAATACTGATTATATTGGTTGTGAGAATTCATATGGATGATCGAGGAGTGTCAAATGGACAGGTTGAGCTGAGTTTGGGTGGATGTAAATGGGTTAAGTTAAGCAATGACCTTCCCAAAAGTTACTTGGGTTGAATCGGGTCGTCTATTCTTACTAAGTTTTAATTTATTTGCTTGTTTGTGTTTAATAATTTATTTGGATCTTCTCTTTGTATTATTAATTTTTTTTTCAAATTATGGTAAAACTAAAAATGCCATTATAGTCATGTTGATTCTTATGCTGCAACAGAGACAGATATTCTTTTGACTGTGCCAATAATTTTATGTAAGTTTTGGACCAAGTGTGACCTGATTATGTTTTTTTTTTTTGGATAAAAAGTGCTACCTGATTATGTACCGAGATATAGCAGAGATTAACTTTCTTATTGATGTAATCAGACATTATGTTAAATATCATCAATGACATCTAATCAGCAACTTGATAAACAATCTGGTAGAAGCAGCATTAGCTGTGCAGAAATCTATTGTGGTTCAAATTAGCCCCCTCTCTTGAATGTCGTGCAGATGCTGACATAGCATTGCTTGGTTTTTGGCCATAGATTTTGGTTCCAAGATTGTCAATCAAACTGACCCATTGTTCCAACTTCAAACCCGAAACATAGAATTTGAAGTTTGAAAAACAAGTATTAGGAGTTCCAAGTTTTGACTCACATAGCTTCAACTCTGTTTTCATGTCCAAACACAACTTCAACTTCCAAATATCCTCTTTCCACTTCAATTTCAAATACTACTTTTTCAAATCTCAACCAAATAATGTTCAAACGCCTATTCAGTGTTTGACAGTTGATAGTTTTATCACTTGCAAGGACACCTGTTCCATCCTTTCACATAAGTAGAAGTGCACTTGCTGAAGCTTCAAGTGTTTACCCCATGAATATACTTCATAGAGACGATCATTCAGAAAAATGTCCATCTTATTGACTAAAAGTTGTTCTTATTAGATCATTTTCTAAACAATCTTTGGTGTTATTCCATTCAGGAGAGGATTGTGATAAAGAAGAGTATGATTCTAGTGCAATATGTACAGTACAGTATGGATCCGTAATAGTAATAGAAGAAACTTCCTCTTAAAATTTGACTTTGTGAAATGAAATTTGTAAATTAAGTAGCATTTCATATATTGTTCTCTTGCTTTAATGTGTCTTTGTAATTAAATGGTTATCCAGAATAGCCATCTTGAAACACAGACAAGTAATCTAGAGACTCTCAGGTGGATTGTCTAATATGTCGATGCTGAAATTGGCTGTGCGAACCTGTAATCAAGTAGAAGTGTAGGATGCTCAAAACCTGATAATTGCACCTAGCTGTTTCATTTGACTCCTTAACTAGTAACATTCCGAGGCTGGAGAAAGGGTCACGGATGGAATGTCAATCTGCAATATAAATGAAAAACTAGTTTTAATAATGTCAAAAAGTTCCATTAATAATTTCTCAAAAAAGGAAGTTTCATTAATAAACACCAGTAGGTATCGAAAAAAAAGTACAAGATGTGTCTGTGACTCTGCTTGAGTCATACATTGTCTTGCACCATATTTGATCAACTATTAACACAACATGGCATTTTCTCCTGAAACCAAACATACAAGTAAAATCTATTTCAAAAAAAACCAAACATACAAGTTAAATAAAAAGGTTTCTTTAATTCTTATATCATCCTTATACTCCAAAAGAGGCAAGGTGGTGACGTTTTCCACGTTGCCTTCCATTTGCCGGTCCTCTCCAATCTCCAACTCGTAGTTGCTTCATCCACCGGCCTTGGTAGCACCCAAGGATATTCAACAATGGGAATGCAACAGTCCATGGTTGTAAGTCCCTGCAATGCAACAAAAGATGATTAGAATCCTCTCTTGAAATAAATAAAAAACTTGATGGCAAAAGTTTTTTAGTTTTTTTATTGATTTCAGGAGAGGATTCTAATCATCTTTTGGAGTCTTAGAGAAGTTGATAGCCCCATCAAGAAGACCTGGCAGATGATTCCATCATGTATTTTTTGGTGTATTTGGAAGGAAAGGAATCTCAGTTGTTTTGATGGTATCTCAACTCCAATTAGCAGTTTGAAATCCTTTTGCCTTATTAGTCTCTTCCATTGGAGCAACTTATCCCCTGTAAATGATATATTACCCCTCTTAGATTTCATTAGCTCCCTCAATATGGCTTAGTGATTATTCTTTTGCTTGTGGTTAACTCCCTGATTAAATAGGTGTTTTTGTTCTCAGGAGTTAACCATATTTTTGTGTATGTAATTTGCATCTTCTTGATGCCTTTGTAATACAACATGGCTTCATCAAAAAAAAAAAAAACTTGATGGGAGTTGGTTCACATTTTGTGTGTTTAAAAGGAAAGAGTCCCACTGTAGGAAACTTCTAATTGTGGATGGTACACAAAGGAGCCAGATGTTTCATATCCTTTTGTTCTATTTTTGGCGATTGGTGAAATAGGGATTGACTTGGTTTGTTAGCAAGTGCCATTTTCCCTTTATTTTACCCCCACCCACACCCTCCTTTTCTTTTTGGGTTTTGATTTGTGGCATAAGTTCTGTTAGCTAATGGTAAAAGCTCAAAGAAACTTCAAAATAATAGTATAATGGGGCTGAGACGAGTTGCAACTTTTGTTATTTTTCGTTTGAAGCTTGTCATAAATTACTTTGGCATTATTATCATTGCTTCTACTCTAGAGTCCTTAACAGTGAAGTTAGTGTGTTTTATTTCATACTCTCAGCTTTAGATCTCTGCTGCTAGTATGAATTCTGTGTGGATCATCACACAAGCATACATGAACAAGTATCCGTTGCTTGACTATGCATGTGCTTGATATAAACAGTTGGCTGGCTTGCTGCTTTAGCGGTATTGAATGTAAACTGAACTTGGCAATTTTGAGTTCAAGGTTTCAAAACTATGACTATTTGTTTTGGCGCTGCTTGCGCTATCTCTTTCCTTACCCATTTTGTTCAGAAGGAAATATAAAAAGGTAGGAAAGTTGCCTTATTTCGTATTTCTGTATTTTTGATGCACTTGATAAGTAGGAAACCTGTTAAAAAGCCAGATAAAAAGAAAAGTTCCTTTCTTTTTCAAACAAATTGTGGAAACTATCATCTTTTTCTTAGTTAAGTTTCCTTCACTTCTGTTCTCAAGAAACACATTTTTGTGATGACTGAGCTACTCTGTTTTGTTTAAAATATTTGCTAGAAGTTTTATGATTTCTTTAACAGCCTTTTTAGATCTTGCTTCTTAGCTGGGTAGTAATTTTAGTTTGAGATTCTCACTAACTAGCATATTCATTCTAGTCCGTTTATTTTCAATTTTCTTCTATGAACCTTGAGATTGCAAACTCACACTTGATCTCGGCACTGCAGATTTGAAGATGTTGTCTTTTTGAGGACGAGGGAGTCTGCTAATGCGAAAAATGAAATGCAGAGTCGAACTGGGTTGATTGAAACTATCATTCTTGAGGTCAGAGACAGAGAAAGGATCGGAGATGCTTTTGCAAAATCTAATGCTCTGTGTTGTACTCCAAAACTTGCTCAAGAGAAGTTCTGCACGGTCGGAGAGGTTATAATTCAGCACAACCAAGACAACCCACTTTGGCCACTACGTATTCAGACGTTTTTTGAAGGAAAGAATCAGGAGGCAAATATGCTTCCCACAACAGTTGAAATAAACAGTACTGGCATGTATTACCTTTATTACATGTTTTGTGACCCAGAACTTAAGGGAACAATAATCAGAGGCAGAACAGTATGGAAAAATCCAGATGGCTATTTACCAGGGAGAATGGTACCATTGATGACCTTCTACGGACTTGCTTCTTTAGCCTATCTTGTACTTGGTCTATTTTGGTTTCTAAGGTTTGTCCAGTTCTGGAAGGATGTCATACAGCTACATTACCAGATTACTGCTGTTATTGCCCTTGGCATGTCTGAAATGGCTCTCTGGTATTTTGAATATGCAAATCTGAATTCCACTGGAAGCAGACCTATGGTAACTACGATATGGGCAGTTACAATGACTGCTGTAAAAAAGACGTTGTCCCGTGTGCTTCTTTTAGTCGTTTCTATGGGTTATGGTGTCGTGCGGCCTACTCTTGGTGGTGTAACCTCAAAAGTGTTTCTGTTAGCCCTTTTGTATTTTATTGCTACGGAGGCACTTGAACTTGTGGAGCATTTGGGCAGCATCAATGACTTCTCAAGGAAAACCAGGATATATTTGGTGCTGCCTGTTGTTTTCTTGGATGCATCGTTTATTTTGTGGATATTCTCATCATTATCCAAGACACTGGAAAAATTACAGGTAAATTTTGGAGTAAAATGATGATTCCATTGCTTATAGGATCTTAGCAAACTGTGGAAAAGTGCAAGTGCATTAGCACTCGGTTTCATTTAGATGAACCAATTTTAGTGGGATCTACAAATTTCTATGTATAAATGTATCTGCAAATATGTAAATATATATTATTTTTATATTTTCTTTAAATATATGTAATTATATATTATGTGTGTGTGTGTGTGTTCATTCTTTCCTTATTTGATGATTTCGTCATAATGTTGATGTGCAAACATATAATTTACTTCTTGGCTAAAGAGAAAAGGGTAACGATAATAAATTTTAACATGAGCATATTTACCTTATTATTGTAGTTTGTGTATTTACTCATGCAGTTATTGATCATTTTGTCACTCTCAACTGCAGATGCGGAAAAGCATGGCAAAACTTGATCTTTATAGAAAGTTTACCAATTCCCTTGCAATTTTTGTGCTGATTTCCATTGCTTGGGTTGGCTATGAGGTAATGTAGTTTCAAGTTCTGAATACAAGAATGGTGTCCAAATACATGAAATGTGGCATATCTATGAGATCCCTCTCCTATTGATATTGGTGTTAAGGGAGAAGGTATGAGTCTCTGCATTCTGCAATCGCTCGGAGGTGGAAAAAACTTATTGATCACTTTAGTAGTATATTAGATCAGAAATGAGCACTCAATGACAAAAAATAGATCCCTCTTCTAATTAGTGATGGTAAGTACCATGATACCCATAAGAGTAGCGTCTCTTGGTGAAAATGAAGGTGGTAAAAATTTAAGGTGAAGGTATGTGACATTTGGAATTTTTGTACTTGTTGAAGATGTGGATATGGTAAGAAAACAGAACTTTCATAGCAAGAAGGCAGGTGAGTATATTATATGAGGTAATCTAGTTTGTAACTTGTGATGATAGTTTAGAGTGAGAACATATATACATGTTCTTTTACTTATTTTGGCTTCACTTAAATCTCTTTCTCGCACGCGTTGTTCATAGGTATTTTGGTAATTTAAATATTTGGATACTGTGAGATTAAGTATAGAATTTGGGAAGAATATACTAAGTGGTAATTGTGGGTAGAGAATGGAAATCGAAATACCCTTATGACACCCACTATGATTTTTCATTTTACGTTTGACAAGATGAGGAAGAGATGTCAGATAATTGCCAGTGGTCATGTTATTTAATGGTTTTTGCCTGACATGCATGCAAGATTAATGCTGCTTTTCATCTAACTCATCTAATTCTGATTCAGCTGTACTTCAATGCAAGTGACCCATTAAGTGAGCTATGGCGAATTTCATGGATCATTCCAGCTTTCTGGAGTTTGCTTGCCTTTTCGTTGTTGGTAGTAGTATGTATTCTCTGGGCTCCTTCAAGTAACCCAACCAGGTTCGTGTCATAAACTGAGCTTTCTATTCTATTTGCCTTTCTGTGAAATGGTTTGACAATCGTTTGTAGTTGGTGTTTACACTAGTCAACCTAGTTTATGTTATTATCATTGGTAACCTTTGATATGGGCCATTCACTTTTCAAGATTCTTAATGGATATTGTACTCTACAGTATTTTCTAATTGTCGGTGTGTGTGATCTTTTGTGGCATAGAATGTTCCAAGGGATGACTGGTAATAAAAGGGACATACCACGGATGATAAAACGAGCAATAGAAAGATGAAGGCAATTTAAAATGTCACTGCTTACTCTTCCAGAAAGCACAATCTATGAATGAAAAAAAAGGCATAAAGGAATAATAACTACTGTGGTCACTAAGTCTTGCATATATGTTTGTAATGAATAGGTTTATGGAGCTTCTCCAGTATTGAGATACTGATTCTATTCGCCAGCCTTTCTGGATTTTCGTCAGTGAAGAAACAATATAGCTCCTACTTGTGTAGCGGGAATAGCTGACTCATGATTGATTTAAGTACAGTACTGCAACTAAATTATCGGGAATTATCTGCTAAAACTGTTTTTGCTTGCTGACTTTAGATATGCATATTCTGGTGAGACCGCGGATGATTATGATGAGGAAGCCATCTCTCTCACGACTGGAGTGAGGGTAATTAGTGACTCGGGGACCAAGCTCGAAAGGAAAGAAAAGAAAGCATCTGTTTCAACCGATCTTGTAACTGATCAAAGAGAAGATCTTGAGGAGGACAAGCGCGAGTAGTGTCATTCCTGCCTTTCTGGAACGGTAATCGCTAGTACTTTATGTCTGATGCTCTTACATCATTTGTATTATACATGTACAAAATTAGCGCTAGAGCCTAGAGGGATGTCAAACATGTTGTGACTGATGTAGTTCAAACTTGTACATAATGAAATGTATGCTATCTTGAATATATTTAAGGTACCATTGACCCATTTTCTTCTTTTTCCTTCATCCAAGCATTCTGTTGTGGTGGGACTGGCCTTAACTGGCAAGTAAGTACTCCAATTTTGAGAGTGTACTCCTATCAACCTCAACCGTTAACTAAACACTCCAAACTTGTTTTCACTGTGTCTTGTGGACATCTGGACATCTGACGGTAACATGACATCTAAATTTTGGAGGTGTTTAGATGATCATTTTCTAAGTTGGAGTATTCGATTGATGCAGTGCAAATGAGTTGAGGTCTAGATATACATATTTAAAGTTAGAGTATTTACTTGTGAGTTGAGGTCAAGTTTGAATAGACTTAGTTAGGTGTTTGTTCGTCCTTATTTGGCGTCCAATAATCACATTGGAGTTCAATCAAAATCCAAATGAAAAAGTCTCATATTGAGAGGTTAAATGCTCTCTTACAAAAATAACTTTGTACTCAAAGTGATTCAAACTCGAGATTTCTGGTTTTTAATTTAGTGCCTGTTTAGTTTTGCTATATGAAATCATCAAAAAGAAATATTACTCCCTCCGTTCTTATTTATATTTATCAAATCAATTTCTATTTTATCATTATATTCACCAAATATAAAGTAACAATAAATTTTACGTTTGTGAGAATAATAAATTTTAAAAGGTAATGATATGATTATAAAATTTTATTTACATATGAAATAAATGGTCAGTAGATACAAATGTGGGTTGTTTTAATAAAATATAAATTTGTGGGTCAATTTTATATTTGAAAATTTTCAAATCATGATTTCTGGAGAGTGAATTTATCTCATGATATGAAATCATGAGATGACATCAACGTGAAATCACTTGTCTAAACACTGATTTTATTTTATAATTTTATATCGTGATATGATATCGCATGATCAAACACCGTAAATATAGTGATGTTTGACAAGTAGAACATCTCATGCACGTGGCATTGGAATGATACACGTTTAAAAGTAGTTTATATTTTATCCATACAGTTGCCCACCTACCACAAATTTCTTTTCATAATATCTTCTGCTAATTCTTTTTTAGACGTTTATTAAAAACACTATAAATAAGATTTGTTTTATTAATTTATCTTTTTTTTTCTACTTTTTTGAAGAAGAAAAAAGATTCTTTTGAAATTTTATAAACTTGTTTAGACTTTCAAAAAATATTATTTATAGGAATAAAATTTTAAAAAATTAAGTAACTTGTCATGATTTGATGAATTAATAAGTAATTTGAGATAATTATTTATAGTAAGCAGGATAACTACCTCTATCCTCAACATTAATGAAATAATTTTTCTACTTAACAAATTAGAAATTTTAGTCCAGTGTACACTCCAATTATATATGAACTAAAGTTAAAAGAAAATGAAATATTATCTTCTATTGATATTTTATACGAAGTTACATTAAGTTAACGTTCACAAGTTTAATTGATGTAAATTAAGTTAATCAATGATTTTTAACAATAAAAGTGTGACACATTAATTATAACTAAATATATATTGGATAGACATCAATTAATATCCTTTTTTTTTTTTTTTGGTTCGAACCATAAATTAATATCTTGGTAAACTTTATTAACCTAATTGATTGATTACATAAACTTTTGTCTTTGCCTCCACTGTAATTTTCTTCACATTTTCCCTTCCTTTTGCCCCAATTCTTATTATATTTTTTCAAAATATCCTCACACATCCATTAGTTATTTTTATTAGTATAATAAAAGTTAAAAATTAAAATATTTTTTGTAGATAATACACGTGGATTATGCCTATTGGATGAACCACCTCATAGAGTGCCACTTCATCATTTGGTCCCACAAAGGCACTAAAAGCCGCCATATATTCATCATCTTCTTTGATTAGTAAGGACAAAAATAATAGATTATAGTAACGAAGATCCTATTATTTTTTATTTTCTTTTATCGAGTTGTACATACTTATTACTTACCTTACATTAATTAATAATAATAATAATAACAAATTAAAGTATCTAATTCTTAATGTAAAGTTGAATGCGTTTAAACTCTTTTAACATTCTTCAAAGAACATTCATAATTAGTTTAGAAGTCTTACTAATTACAAATTTTGAATTATTAAATCTTTCATCACTATAGAACTTTTTTTTAAAAAAAAAGGTTCAACCTTTACGTAGCTCATGAGAGTAGTATTTCATCTATTTTATTTTACTTGACTTTATAATAACAATAACAATATGTTTCATGCAATCACATATAATAATATATGAGAAGAATAAGATGTATGGCATTTTATCTCCACCTCAAAGGTGAAATAAAAATACTGTTTTTAATAGACCTCTAATTGAGACAAAACAATTTAAGAAAAAAACATAATGAAAGTAAAATAAAAACAACATAAATTATACAAAATAATAGATAATTACAAAAGTCCAAAAATAAGAAACTAATTTATAAGAATAATTCTACAATAATTAGTAAAGGCAACAAATAATACACTTTTACTTATTAATCTTCTATACTATTTTGTATCCTTCTACTTTTATACTGAAATATAAAATTATATTCTCAATAAATTACTCGATTTTTATATTAAAAATATTAGATTAGATTAGATGTACAAGGTCTTTATTATAACAACCTAAAAAGACTTTTGTGGTTGGTAAAAAAAACCCCAAAAATAGGAAAGAAAAAGAAAATAACTTTCAAGTATTTCTATTAATACAAAAAAAAAAATCAATCCCACAAAATTCTATGTTCATATAAAAACAATTTCATCACTTCAGCACAGTTAACACGTTGAATCTGTAGCTTTCGATTAATTTTCTGTGTTTTTTTTCTTCCTTGTTAAGGTTCTTTTTTTGTTTACACAAAGATTACATCTTTCCACTTTTATGAATAGAGTCGCCTAAAAGTTGTCCTTCTAGGCTTAGATCACCAATATATGATCTGGGTATGATCTATTTTCTGTAAAGATCTGACCTTTATGTGAAATTTCTAAGTTTGATAGCTTCTAGGCCTTAATTTTGACTTTTCTTGATCTGGGTCATTGTCATATTTGTCTATCTAGAGCTAAAGATGAAGGAAAAGCTAGGGTTTTTAGTGTGTGTTTGGTTTATTGTAATTGGGTCTTGTTTGGGTAGATTTGTGGTGGAAAAGAATAGCTTGAGAGTAACTTCTCCAGACTCAATCAAAGATGTGTATGAGTGTGCAATTGGGAATTTTGGGGTTCCACAATATGGAGGAACTATGGTTGGTATTGTTGTGTACCCTAAAGCTAATCAGAAGTCTTGCAAGGATTTTGCAGATTCTGATATTTCATTCAAAACTAAGGCTGGTGGTATGCCCGTTTTCGTCCTTGTCGATAGAGGAGGTAAAGGTTCTATCTTTGCTGCCTTTTGAATTGACTTGTTAGAGCTTGGTTTAGTGATGTTTGTTTGAGTTCATACTGAGGATGTACTTTATCTGTTAGGTGCTGAAGATTATATAGATTATCTTAATTTTGTTTTTGTCTATAAATTGTCTAATCAGATTTCAGGTTTGTAAATGTCATTTAACTATGCTTCAGTGGGCTCTCTCTCTATATATAGCCATTTCATTCTCATACTAGATTGCTTTTGGAGGAAATTAGATTCCCTAAATCTGCACTTAATAGGACACCAAGTTCAATTCTCTACACAGAATAAAAGACTTGAAATACTCCTGTCAAACATTGGACTCTTCCTGTTAGTATACCTATATAAATTTCTACTTTCTGTTGTCAATCATTGAATATATTGAAGATGCAGTAGCACGGTTCTTATATGTTGAACCAGAGAAATCGTTCCTACCTCGGTGGTTAGAAATCATTGATGTAAGGAGCACAGTTCAGATTATTGTGATACCTTTTGAAGTTGACAATACTTTGTAGTCTTGTAACAAGCATGCACTTGTTTTTGGCTCTTCCAGTGAACCTGAGGAAATGTCATCTATGTTTGTGTTTTTTATGTGGCTGGTTTTACTAATTAGTCTATATGTTGTATCTGTTCTAAGTTTAACTTCCACAAATGCTCCACCTACTATTAATAAGTATTTAAGACTGGATAACTAGTGATGGATGACCAAAGTGGAGCTTGTTAAAACCGTGTATGTATCTAACATGCGTCTCCTTTTCCTTCTCTGGTCTGTGTATACTGCTTCACTGTCAGACTGCTATTTCACACTTAAGGCTTGGAATGCTCAAAAGGCTGGAGCTGCTGCTATTCTTGTTGCTGATGATCGCAATGAACCTTTGATTACCATGGACACTCCTGAGGAAGAGGATGCAAAGGCAGATTATCTGCAAAATATAACTATTCCATCAGCTCTAATTAGTCAATCGCTTGGGGATAGCATCAAGAAGCAACTATCTAAAGGGGAGATGGTTAACATAAACCTGGATTGGAGAGAGGCTCTTCCGCATCCTGATGAAAGAGTTGAGTACGAGTTTTGGACCAACAGTAATGATGAGTGTGGTCCTAAGTGTGAAAGCCAGAGAGAGTTTGTCAAAAACTTCAAAGGGGCTGCCCAGATACTTGAGCAGAAGGGATATACACAATTCAGTCCCCATTACATAACTTGGTATTGTCCTGAGGCATTTATTTTGAGCAAGCAATGCAAGTCTCAGTGCATCAACCATGGGAGATACTGTGCTCCAGATCCTGAGCAAGACTTCAGCAAAGGTTATGATGGGAAGGATGTTGTTTTACAAAATCTGCGCCAAGCTTGCTTTCATAAGGTTGCCAATGAAAGCGGGAAGCCCTGGTTGTGGTGGGACTACGTTACTGACTTTGGAATCCGGTGTCCAATGAAGGAGAAGAAGTACAATAAGGAGTGTGCAGATCAAGTAATCAAATCCCATGGTAGGTTGGAGTTTCTTGTTTTTGGTGTTTCCTTTAACGAATTTCAGCTCATGCCACATTTTTTCCAGTGTAAATATGCATTTGGTGTTAGAAAAATATATATGTTTGATGTTAATGGTTCAATGTGCTTACTGCGATTCATCTTGTCCTTGTAATATAGTGGTGATGGTTAGTAATTGCTGTTGCTTACTGTATTTTGGTAGTATTTCTGTCTTCACATCCTTGTCCATGAGCATGAGCACTGGGTCTTAGCCTCTTAGGTATAGTCCAACTCCCTGGTCCACCATCTGATGTTAACTTTACTAAATTGTTAATTTTTATGGATTATAATCTCTTCTATCTTAGTCTGTCTAAGGCTCAATCACTTAGTTATAACTGTTCTATTACACAAAAAATACTTTTCAGCATTATATTTATGTCTTGTTTAGATGGTTCGATTTACAATAGTCTGAAGACAAACTCAGATATACTCAGATTTCCTGATAGCACATGATTGTTTTCCCACTTGGGTTGTTATGCTCTTACTGAACTGATGCATTTAGATCTTTCATTTAGTTCAAATGTCTGAAATGTCATTTCACCTTCTCTTTTAAAGCTTAAGGAATAGACCTTGTATGGTTTTTATATATTGTTTATCAATTATATGGTACAGCACTAATTAATTGGCCTTATTCTTTGTGAACTCAAGATTTTGTCTAACTGTTAACCTTGTATTTTTTCCTGGAATGGACACAATAGGCTTTGATGTAAAACAGATAGATAAATGTGTTGGAGATCCTGAAGCGGATGCAGATAACCCTGTTCTAAAGGCTGAACAAGAAGCGCAGGTGTGTCAAAGAGCAAATAATGGGGAAGCTCTTTCCCCGACCTCCTTGACTTTATTGTTTCTGAATGGACTTCTTGAAAAAAAAGAAAAAGAATGGACTTCTTGAACTTAATTGTTACTTTTGCATTGCTGCATTCAGATTGGAAAGAACTCTCGTGGAGATGTGACTATCTTGCCAACTCTTGTGATAAACAATAGGCAGTACAGAGGTATAACTCAAAGTATTCAAGTGAGAGGGTGCCTAGTTTAAATAAAAGAGATTCTTGACTTTTAGTGTTATCTACCTTGTAGGCAAGTTGGACAAGGGAGCTGTTCTGAAGGCCATTTGTTCAGGTTTTGAGGAGACAACAGAGCCTGCAATCTGCTTAACCGATGGTCAGTAATCCTTGATCATTTCTTTAGCTTTGACGACATCATAAATGTACCAATTGTCATTCTTGCAGACCCTGTTTATGCAATTAATCATTTTTATAAATTGGGGAATCATACGTATTTATTTTTTATATCAAAGGATCCTGATTTTTTTCTGTATTTCAGACTCGAAAGCCACCTACCAGTGCTTACAGACCTTGTTCTAACTTTATCCGACATATTCCAACTTGTGATTTGTTGGTACACAAAACTTACTTAGCTATTATATCAAAACAATAATATTTGGTCAAAATAGGCTTCAGGATAGTACACAATCTCTATGATCTCCGACAAGGTGGTATTCACAAGTTGTTTTGCATTTCTCAGATATACAAACAAATGAGTGCTTAGAGTCCAATGGTGGGTGCTGGCAGGACAAAGCTGCTAACATAACTGCATGCCGGGTATTCAGTCATTTGTCTGTTGGCTACTGATATGATAGTATTATTTTGCATCTTTATGTCTAATTTAGTGCTAGCTAATTTTCCTATGACGTACATTATTATGCTCCAGGATACTTTCCGTGGGAAAGTCTGTGAATGCCCGACGGTTCAGGGAGTAAAATTTGTTGGTGATGGTTATTCTCACTGTGAAGGTACTTAAGACTCTAATGTTCAAAGTCTTGGTCAGATAAAGTCTGCTGTAATGCATGAGCATTTTTTTCAGAGGCTTAATCTTTTGCGCTTTTTGTGTGACAGCCTCTGGAGCATTACGCTGTGGATTAAACAACGGAGGTTGTTGGAAGGGAACCAAGGATGGAAGGGCATTTTCTGCCTGCATAGTAAGAAGGCTCCATTCAAGCATAATTACCTTCCACTTGAACTTTACTCTCCGGCATTCCCCCTTTTTTATGGGGGTGCTTACCTCCTTCGTATCATCTGATTTTATTGAAGCAGCAGACTGAAACATGAAATGTTATTGTTTCTTAATTTTTTTAGAATTGATGCTATAAAATTAGTTTTTTTCTCTTTGAATTGCCCCCTCTTTTTCTGGCCCTCACAGGTTCTAACTTTAGTGATTTAACTTGAGTTATTTCTCTTTGATTTACCCCATACTGTCTCAATTTCATTCAGTGAGCAGGGATACTAAATGTTTTATCCCTATTTTGTCAGGATGACCACACAAAGGGTTGTAAATGTCCAACAGGGTTCAAAGGAGATGGAGTGAATGTTTGTGATGGTACAGAGAATCTGTTACTCAAATATAATTTCATTTTTCGAAATTTGCTGATGTTGTTAGCATTTATGGTATAACTCACAGTTTTCAGCTATTATAATCTTCTTTTACTCTCATCTACTTGAAGATTTAGATCTTTGTTGTCTTTGTTGCAACAAAAAGTTTTCCGTACTCTTCTTCTTTGTAGAACCGTCATCTTATTCTCCGTCCTAGAAAAACATTATCCTGTATATATCCCCATAGAGATGTATAAATAGGAATAACCTTGCTCTTTATTTAGTACTCCCTCTGTACCATTTTATGTGTCACACTCTCCTTTTTAGTTTGTCCAAAAGAATGACACCCTTCTTTTTTCTTTTGATACTATTGGAATTCTTCCCATTTTATCCTTAATGATGACCCCTTGGGACCCATTTGATATAAAAAAAAAAATCTTTATAAGAAGAGAGAGAATGAAGACATGTGGAACTCTCACCGGTTTTATTTAAAAGGATAGTTTTGGTAATACACATATTTGGTTGACATGTTAAAAGCTTTTGTTAATTTGTTAATTTACATATCCAGTCTAACAGGGAGTACCAATATGAATAATAATTTGATGAGATCCAAAGTTTTTTAATTGTACTATTCCCCTTTTTCAGATATTGATGAATGCAAAGAAAAGCTGGCATGCCAGTGTCCAGATTGCAAATGCAAGAATACCTGGGGTGGTTATCAATGCAGTTGCAGTGGCAATTTATTGTACATGCAAGAACATGACACATGTATAGGTAAGTTTTAACTTCTCATACATGTTTCTAATATTTGTTTAAATATGGATGAAGCTAGTTAAATGTTGATATGATGGTTGTGATGCTCATTTAGATGCTTTTATCTATATAACAGAATTTGAATTTCACGAGCAGCTTTGAGCTACTGTGATTTCAAAATCTGTTGTATTTTGATCTGTAAATAATTTTCAAAAGCTGCAGGCAATGATGGAAAAGCAGCATTTAGCTGGGGTCTTGTTTGGGTTATCATCTTGGGTTTGGCAGTTGCAGGAGTTGGAGCATATGCCGTGTACAAGTATAGGATTCGGGTATGTTTTTTGTTATATGTTCTTATTTCATCATCTTTCGTCACTTATGACCTTTGGGTTTGGGTACAAAACACCAGAAATTGGAAATCTAGCAGTAATGTGAGTTAGGTTACCGCAGTTATTCATAAATGAACTCTTCAAAGTGACGTGGAAAGAAAATGGCCTCTTCCAGAAAAGACGTACAATACTGCAAATGCCAAAATAACCTATGATTTGGATACTCAAATAAAAACAACTTCACTTCTTCTCAAAGAGGGCAGGTGTTTCTTAAGAGCTTGAAATGTGAAAATCTAATCATTCGCGTCCCCTTATTGCAGCTAAAATCCTTTAAGAAGTAGTCTATTTTGGTTTGCTCAAATGATGAAAGCTCCTCAGTAGTTGATGAGAAGGGCGAGTAGTTCCCTCAAAAGAAATCTTAAGAATAATTTGTGCTCGCTTTGTACAAGCTTCCAGCTATTGTGCCCTCTTAGAATAAATGGAACACCCGAGTTTCTATGAAGAAATCTCAGGAAAGAAATGAACAACTTCTTTTAGAGACTCTGTAGGAAACAATTTAGAAATGTTAGGTCTTTGTTCCTCATAGGAAAAAGTCGTACAAGTTCATTCTGGTCCTCATCCTGTGCTCTGCAACAGCCATATTTTGGCATGTTTATCAGTGTTATCGATCAAGTGTTCATTTTCCTCTTTTCTCCCTACTTTTTTATCTCCTGGAATTTTAATCATGAAACTAGTATATGCACAGATACGCGGCCATTGCCTTTGATGCAGTTTTTATGTGGAATTTTAATCATGAAACATGTATTTGATGTTATTTTACCTTTCCTGATGTATATAATCCGAAAATCTTTTTATATGCAGAGATACATGGATTCAGAGATCCGTGCCATCATGGCACAGTACATGCCTTTGGATAATCAGGGAGAGGTGCCTAATCACATATCCCACGGAAATGTCTGATATTATTCCATTGGTGAAGAATGATTGCGCGGATAGAATGTAACATCAAGTGATATCGCGATCAGCTCTTTTTCCAGTTGTCACGAGGTTCTTTATGCTTGTGTGATTCTAGTGCAAACTTTCACTGTCTGGTGAAGTCCTATTTATGTATATGTTCATCATAACAGTACACACACATAAACTCCCAATTATGATAGGGGAAATTTTCCAAACATGCACTACGGTCCTGAGCTTAATGAAGGGATAAATTTCTTAGGAACAAACTTTGTGCCACCATAGATAATGTTTGCAGCATAAACGCGATGGATGCCGTAAATAGAAAAATTACGTTAGTTAAATGGAGATTACTCTTTCTTATGCGGCAGTTTATAATTTTTATTTTTTATGTGGTTGACCAAACACTTGATTATGTGTTGGAATTAATTACACTAATCCCTCTCCACAAATCTCAAATGTGATAAATGTACAAGTGAGATATACATGTATGTACATATATCATGTGGTGTCATTATAGCGACTATTTTAACGTTTCTTCACATTAGCATAAAGCATGTTGTTAACAGCACATGAGGTTTATAATTTAGTTTTTCACTTCAATGGAAGTTTACTTATAACAAAGAAGATTCAGTGGGATTCTCAACAAAGAAGTCCCAAGCCCAAACACTGGGCCACCCCACCCCGTAGGGTGATCAGCCTCCATTTTGCCCCATCACCCTCTCATGCATGGACCTCTTAATATAATTAGAATACTTATGTGTTGATATAAAATTATATCAATTTACCATGAATAAACAACTTAATAGAGTGAGAATATGTATCATTAAGTAAAGACAAATCCATGCACAAAACACATATCATGCATTTATTGATTTGCCTCATGTACATGTAAATATTTTTACCCTATTAATAATGTGTACATGAGAAGGAAAAGAGAAACAAAAAGGAAAGACCAAGGAGTCAAGTTTTCATATTTCTTCAAGCTAGCACTGCAAGGAAATTTAAACTAAAACTAAGAAATAGTAGCTAATCTCAAGTAGATGAAAATGTGGTCAAGAAGATCTGACCAACAAAGAACCCCAAACTGTGGTCCATAACATTATAGTCTTGCCCTTGAATACAGTGTGACAATTTATACATAGGGTAAATAGAGAGTAACAAAATTATTTAACAAAATACAATGAACCAACAAACTACAGCGACACATACTACTCCTAGTATCAATGTTTAGATATGTACATATAAAGTAGATACATGTCCATTTTTCGAAGAAATTAACTTAATAAGACATAGGTTGAGTTAGGCACCAAGCTAATAGGAGTCTTCTCAGGCGTGTTTCCTGTTAACAAAGTCGAGGTACCCCTGCCACAAACCACCATAGTTATTGTACTACAGAATATAACAAGCCTTGAGTAAAACCAAATTTTCGGCTTCCTTTTCTTTCTTTTTTCAGGTAAGAGGCAAAACTAATCCTCAAATGAATCTAACTGAAATCGGAATAGTGAAAATATACTGTTCCTCTAGTCTGAAATTTGAACAAATGAAATCCTAACCAAACCACAATTCAACTAGCCCAAATAAGAAAAAGAAAAAACAACAACAAAGGAACCTAACAGACAATTATGGGCAAAGAGCTGCCTCCGTTACTCTAGTTTTTTAGTTGAAAATAAGTAGAGATTATTTCAGCTAAGCATTGCAAGATAATTTTATATTTGTACAAACAAAACTATTTTTCTCAGATGAGAAATTTTCCAGAATATTTCAGACTGAAATCTATTTAACTGAATGTTTGCTGATTAATAAGGGTCTCTAAGTGCTGAAATAAGGTAAGATCTTTTTAAAAAAAAAATCAAATAGGCTAAGATCTTTTATTACCTGAAGTATTCCAACTGCTGCAAATTTGTCTAACATGGTCTTCGACTGTGTTGGGTGAAACTTTAGATCTTGTAGTAAGAACTCAACATTCTGAAAGCAAGAAAATACATATAATTGTTGGTCATTTTGCATATCAATAGATAATATTAAATGATCAAAGACAAATCAGTTGTGGGGGTCGGGGGTGGGGAGAAATGAGATCAATCTAACGTCAACTAATAAAAACTAAAGGCAAATTACAGAAGAGATTCAAAATTCTTTAAAGAAGCAAAATCTTGTCTTTTATAGTTATTTAAGGAGTCAAACAGTGATGGCCTAAATCGTTTGTTTACATGCAATTATAAGTCAACCCAGACCCCATTTTATGAGATTTCACTGGGTTTGTTGTTGTTGTAAGCTCAATCATCCTCCACAAGTCCATCATCTGGACATTATTTTGTGGTGTGAGTGTTAAAATAACCTAGTCGCACCTTTTAACAACAAGAATTGTGTAGTATTATCTTGATATCAAGATATGACTAATTCGCGATACTTTTTACAAAGTTAAAAAGTTAAGAGCACATACCTTAGATGTGAAGCATTCATCCCTAAAGGTGTAGTTTACACCTCTAAGTTCCCCTGTCCGACAAAGGTCGTCAATGAATAACTTCACCTGCACAGCCTGACAAAGACAGACAAATGTTTATTTCAAATGACGCTAACAAAGTAAGCTAATCATTATCAAAGTGGAAAACATACATCTCGACTAATTTTTTGTCTATCAAATGGATAGCCGAAAACAAAGGCCCCCAAGTTGAGTTCAGAAACCTGCACTTAGAAAAAGGAAGACAAGAATTACGTGAAAGGAAAAGGGAAAAGGGATGATGAAAGTTTGCATTTTGCAGCACCATTCATTACTATTTTTGAAAGCAAGTTTTATTTTCATCTAAAGCTGATGTATCTACCATGCATATTCAAGTAACTTAGAACGCAACTGACTTTAAACTTCTTTATAGTACCGCAATAGTACAATGTGGAGAAAAGAGAGAAACTGAATGGAAGAGGGAGCAGGGTTTATAATAAACGGTCGTCTTTTGCAAAACAATTGTTCGAAATTAGAATCTCTCAACATGTAACTGCTCATGCTGAATTAGATCACAAGTAGCAGAAGTCAAGCAACAAAACTATTTAGCTACCTAAGAAACCACAATCGTCAGAAATTGTGGGTTAACTATATAATGAACCTTACCAGACCCTGTAAATCTTTGGCCATCAAGTCAATATTTGTTTTCTTGCGGAGGAGAACACTGCATATACCCAACATTAATGTCATTTCTTCTGACACAACAATGTAATAAAAATGAACATGGGGCATAATTGTTTCAACATAATCAAAATTTAAGATGTCACAGAGAAGCTACATTACGCGAGAGGTGATGCAACTTTATTTGTTGTGTCCGAAACAGCTAGACCAACGTACTTATCACCCACATCCAACCCAAGAATACGGCTACTTGCAAGTGCATTTGACTTCAGTAATTCATGAAACAAGTTGGATGGCTTCAAATACCTCATCTACAAAAGTACCAACCAATCATTTAATTTGTTAAACACTTACTTTGGATTCAAGAAAATTTGTTTCATATTGGAGGCATAATGCATCAACACTGCAACCAATTAGCATAGGAAGATCACTACACCTTCACTTGGACATTTTTGTGAACTCTTGAAGGATAACATTATCAACTTACCCATAAACAGATCAAAGATGCTCACAAATTTGAGATAATCCTAAATGTAAACACAGTGAGTTTGGAATTTCACTAGTACTGATATTCAATACATATCCAAAAATAAATAAAAAGTTATTGGAGCACATTGCAAAAATATAAACATTGCCACAGCCAAGAAGACAAGAATCTCATTTGCAAGAATACTAATTGAGGTTAATGTTACCAAGTCCCTACCTAATGAGATTACTTGTATTGGATCCAAATGGTAAGAAATTTCAGCAACCAGTCATCTATGATTGGGAACCTAAATTCTGCCCTACATGTTTATGGACATAGTTGCCCTCCTAAGGGAAGGGAGGAAGCTAAAGCACCAAATGAACAACCTAAACACAGGCAGGAACCAGGGAGAGTGGTTCAGGAAATGAAGAATAAGGGTACAGTCCAGGTTGTGTCAGTTCAAGAAGCTCTGGTAGCTTCTGCACAACAGGTTACAAGTCAGCCTAGTAACACAGAGTGCTCTTCGACAGATGTTGCTTAGTCCTCAACAGAATCAGACTGATTGCTCAACAACAGAGTGATGGTCTTCAAATGCAGCAACCTAGTGATTCTACTCAACAAAAGTTGTTGTTTACATCCTTACTTTACTCAAATAAGGCGAAACGTCGTGGTGACTCAAAATATTATCAATTAATTCAATTAAATTAAATTTAAAAGAATTTTAAGAAAAAAAATTTATGACTCGCCACCTAATTTTAGGAAAACTAGGAAACCAATCTATTAATTAACAAAAAATATCTATGAAACCAATAGATTAGGTAAGGGTTCAAGTGATTCCGAAGGGAAGGTATTAAACACCCTTCAAAATCCATAATTGTGGGTCCCGAATGAATTCATTATTTCAAATTGAGGAGATAAAAGCAATTTACAAGTATAATAAACATGTGATATACACAAATAATAAAATAAAAGAATAATATAAGAAAGGATCTAAGGTTTGCCTAACGTCAATAATATACACAATAATGAATATAATATTCGAACTTCATTCGTATAGCTTCCTCGGAAAGCAACTCTAGGGTACATGTAAATACACTTAGTAAAGTGTTAGTAATGAATAAATATGAATCAAGATAAATAAAATATAATAACTTAAGATAAAACTCGTATTATTAACATGGAAGGCCTTCAAATCGATGGTAATTTCTTCATCAGCCAATTGTAACATACAAAGTACATGAACTTAAACTAAATTTCCGTCATTTAAAATGAGGAGGCCTTGAAAACCGCCAGAGAGATTAGGAATTTTTTCATTGGTCAATTTTATAATATCCAAGTCAAAAATATTAAAAGTGCAAGATGATAAAACCGAAACTATTTGAAGAAAATCTCATGACAAAGCGAATAGTGAGAAATTAACTTACGAAGTAATGCAAAAGGCATTGACATAAGTCAACCTAAAGTTAAAATAGTGAGGGGGAAAACTCAATAACAATAGTAAAAATGACCAAATAACGTGTTGGAATTATGCCCTCCTTAATTCTTCTAAGGAATACGTAGGAGTTACTTGTTCCTTAGTTCGTTTGTAGTTTCAAGTTAAATACGTACGTAACACAATAGCTCAGTAATAATTAACTCGATTAATTATTAATTCACAACTTCAAACTAGATTACACACCTATGTAGCCTATGAAATTATAAGCTCTAATTCCAAACTCAAAAACACAAAACCCCCAAGTTTTGTATTTACCCAGAGTCTTAGGTTCCCCAACCAACAGACCAACAATAGTAGGAAACCCCTAGTGACTAATACCTACAGATTACTAGTCGACTTAAACAAAACAGAATAAACTCTTCAATTTTGTTCTCGTCAATAACTCACAACTCGACAATCAGATTTCTCTCACTTTGTAAATCAATTCAGCTTGGATCTCTCTTTGTAAGTGCACACCTTTCTCTGAGAGAGCCCTTCTACTTTTATAGACAAAAAAATCTTTCCTTCGCTGACTCCAACTTGGTAAACTTTTAGCGACTTCTTCTCCTTGTATGACTCGGACTTCTCTTTCCGTGTGCAACTTGAACGTCTAACAATATTGTATTTATTTTCCGCCTCGACATAATTCTTTTTCCCAGTTCCAGTTGGATTAGGTCTTTTAAGATCATGTTTGTGAAACAGGTTTGTTGTGATTTGTCTTTCGTCAAGACGAAAACCTATCTTGATCTAACATAATGCAGTAACCAAATATGCACAAAATAGTTGGATTTTTTTTTAAAAAAAATTATGCAAATCAATGTTAAGCAAGTCAAGATAATAATCTATATCACCCCACAAACAATAATGGCCAGCAAAAATAAAATACAATAAACAAAAACAACCCAAAAGTCCACCAATAACAGATAACTTGGCCAATTTAATTGGAGTTCTGCCAAAGAAACACAACTCACCAAAAAGTGCAAAATCGATTTAAACACAAAATTTAATAATAATACAGTGAAATAGATGATACTGAGAATAATCAACAATGATCAAAATACAGTAGATTATGCAAAACAAACACAAAATAAGGATTTATAAAACAAAAAGAATGGAAGAAGAGATCTAGCTTACTGTATGTTGTAGTGTGTTGCTTGAGTTTGGAGCTTGCTGGTCGTCTTATTTTCGACGTGGGTGGTTGGATCACGAGTTCGTCAGAGCTCGGAGCTCGTTGGTTAGCCGGAGACGACGTCGCGGCAGTTGGGTTTCGCCGGTTGTTTGTCGCGAGTTCACTGGGGTCTGTTTGTTTGCTCACTAGCTCACCGGATCTCGTGGCGTTGCTGTTGTTGTCGACTGTTAACTAGAGCCAAAAGCTCGCTGGAGAAGGAGGAGAAAGAGGTTTCGGTGGAGTTCGTTTGCTGGATTTGTTGTTCGTTGCTGGATAATTGGAGAAGGAGGGGTTGTGTGGTTACTCCGGTGGTGAAGGTGTTTGGGTGGTGGTGGCGGCTGTGTTAGGTTGTGATGGAGAAGGAGAAGGAGAAGTGACTAGTGAGGGATGGGTTGTTTTCTGGTGGGTCTGGTTTCGTGGGAAATGGGGTCGTTTGGGTTGTTTACTGGTGGGCGGTGGCGTTCTGGTGGTTTCAAGTTGTATTTTGGCCGGAGAAGAGAGGTGGATGGTGGCGGCTGCTTTAAGGGTAAATGAGAGAAAACCCTTTTTTTTAAGCTTTTATCCACTTCAACTTTATTTTCGATCAAATTAGGACTTAATTTAACATATACTTTAACAAAGTTGTAAAAGTATGAGTTTGTATTCTAAACCATTTTACTTATTGATTTGTCAACTGAATCCGTAACTCCTCGAAACACTTTAAACACGTTTTCTGACTTGGCATCCTATGTGGCAGACACAATCAAGGGGCGTGTGATACACACACCTGCGGAGCGTGAAATCTAATTAAAAGGATCTAATAGCCACATTAAGGTTTTATAAAGTCATTTTCTTCCCCATTTGCATTTAACATCATTATTATACAAATTTGATCTTTTTCATGCCTCTTTTTCGATCTTCTTTCTCCAAATTTCTTCTCCATCTTTTTCATCGTTATACTCCTCTTTTATTTCTATGCATTTCCAGTTAATTATTTGCTTCATTTTGTGGTTGATCCTATTGTAGTTTTCTACATCATCATGAAAATTGCTTTTCTTAGAATCCTATAATCTAATAGAAATCATAAAACATGTAATTGAAAGCATAACAAATAGAATTCCCAAAAAAATTCAAAAAACCCAGTATAATCGACTAAAAACCTAAAAATTAAACAAAGACATAAATAGAAGATGAAATCTAGACTAAACAACATATAAATACGAAAATAAGTTACAAAATTTACATAGATAAATTAAAAATCGAACAAAACCAACAAAAATACTCAAACAATTTTGTGGGAATGAAGAAAAAAATGAGAAAGAAAAAATGTGGGTATATATAACCACCCATAAATACTGGTCTAGGACGACGTTGACATACAGTACACTCAAGCGGTGAACTTTTCTTCTTCGATTTGGATGAAAACAAAGACGGATTGCCTTGATTGTTGCTGGTGTTTTTTCTTCAATGAAAAGAGTAGAAGAGATTGAAAAAAAAAGTGTAAGAAAAATGAGAGAGAAATGAAATGAGATTGTGGGGGGAAATGGTGGGTTTGGTGGCAAAAGACAAATAAAAAATAAAATATATTAATTAAATATAATAAAAAAGTTCGAAAGAGATATATTCTCAACATATTCATATTCAACTAAATATGACAAAAATAATGTAATTAAAATGAATTGATAAATTTTTTAAAAGTTTGAGAAATAAGAATAAGTATCGATAAACTTATTTATAATTATAAAAAAAAAAAAAATTGACCTATTGAGGAATAAAACTTAAAAGTTGTGAATTTTAAAAATGTTAGATAAGAGTGTCAACAATCATAAGATTTAAAATTCTTCTTTATTTTCTAAAACTCCATGTCAAGGCAAAATAGACCTAACAAATTGA
>JAJOOO010003274.1:0-29038 GCA_029582685.1 Solanum piurae
AGTAAATTCCATAAAGTATCAAAATGTGAAATATAAATTGTAGAATATTTTCAAAATAAATAAAATATAACATAAGAAAGTAAAAAAAAAAAAAAGTACACTTGGTCAGTTGGGCGTGTTAGTTTGTTTTATCAAGTACTTGAGAGTGCAAATTCGCGCCTGTTTTAGTTATAACAGTTTTCTTCTTCCATTTAAAAGTGAAAATTCTCTCATTCTCATAATTCTCTCAGGTAATTTTCCCTTTTCTTCTCCAGTTGTCACTGTAAATTCGATTTCGATACAATTGAAGTTGATTTTATAGGTATATTTGGTTCAGATAACCGTCTGATCATCGATTTGGTAGCTAAATTACTCTCTTGTTGAGCAAGAAAATTGTTCATTTTGTTGTTTTTGCTACTGTGATTGTCTTGCGATGTTATATATCCTTGTATTTACGGACTTGTAATTGATCAAGCATTTGATGTGATTCCTCTGTACTTTTGGCTGAGCGATTTTAGTCTCTGTGAAAGTTTTCCTTGTTTGATTTTAGTGTTTGAGCTGTATCATATGCATTTAGCTGTTGATGTGAATTTGGACATGCTTTGTTGGATTGATATTTGAGGTCTCGTTCGTACTTATTATTTTGACTGTTTAATTCCTGTGCTTTGTCTAGCTTGATTATAGTAGTAGCTCTATTTTTCATTTACAATTCCTGATGATTTAGTTCTGTCCATATGGATTTTTCAGGATGTGGGAAAAGAAAAAAACACATACATTCCCACATAGTAATTCAGCACCGGCATCACCATTCCAGCCAAAAAATGGTTCAACTTTTAGAAACCTGCCAAGAGATCAACTAGGCGGTGTTATATTTGGGTGCAACAATGATATAATAAGAGAGTGTCCATGGGTCCGGCCGTGGGTCATGCCTTAAAAATTTTTGTCTGAGGGTCTGACCTACGGCCCTGGACCACATACCGTGGTCTGACCTACGGTCCGTAGGTCTGGACTTCGAATAATTTTTTGGGCCTTTTCTGGGAGGGGCTGCAGGTGGTGAACCACGTGGGTGGCAACCGTGGGTTGCACCTGCAACTTTTGGAAATCTGCTGATTGGTCTGTTTTCGGATACGAGGTGTTACGGTCCATATATAGTTAAATATACCATGTTCTCTACATACATAAAGGAACCAATGACACACATTTAAATTAATTGAAGAATAAATATATTGGGTCATATATCACAATTAGGACCAAAAAGAGAATTTACCAATTACTTCGGGATCAAAAGTGTTATAATCCCCTCACATTAGGTAGGTTTGGATAGTTTATTTAAAAGGAAAAATATTTATCTACATTCTCTCCTGAGCTGTCAATCAAATTTTATCACTATTGAATTAGGTTAGAAGTGCTGAGACTTCCGTCAAGAAATGTCTGTTGAAAAATCCGCCATCAATCGTCAACATCTTTCCATGAATAGATCAGGGGATCCTCGAAAAAATCCAATAAGGTTAGATTGCTACTTACTTTTATAGAAAAATACATCAACTTATATCAATTTATCATGATTAAATCTAAGTAAATTGTTCCAATGTAGGCACAAAATGTAAATGTAGTTTTGTTAGATTGTCAATTTATGGTAGTGCTACTAGTTAATAAACTTACATTTCATAGATTTAGGGAAAGAAGATTATATATCATTTGTACAACTAGTGGTTAAGAACAAATAAAAATTGATAAACGAGTCTTCAAAAAATTATAAATATGTCCTTCGGGATGGCTCAGTTGGTTTGGAGGGTGGTTATCCACACGGATGACCCGGGATCGATCCCCCCTCAATGCCTTCTGAGTCGAGCCTGTCGCATAGGGCTTGCCTAGTGCGGTTTACATCCCCTGTGTGGTTTGCAGGCTATTACACAGTGGGGGGTTTACCCAGTGCGCATAAAGTGCTCACCACAGAGTGCTCACCCGAAGGGCAGAGGCAGTGGGAGAGGTTATAGCGGCTGCGGGTTATCCTGGGGTTCCAAAAAAATAAAATAAATTATAAATATAGAAAATTTATCTTCACCAATTTCATAAATAATTGAAAATCAGAAAAAAGTCAAAATGGTCCTTATTATCTATTGGATCAAATTTACCTTTAACATTATTTTTATGCTTAAAATTGTTCCTCTATTAACGATACATTTATATGACATTTAATTAAATTTTAATTATATATATGACCTTTATTTGTTGGTTGCATAGACTCGACCCATCCATGACCAAGGGTGACTAAATCACCTAAAATTAGGGGTGAACATGGTTTTAGTCAACTTGAAGTTCAAACTTTTTAGTTATTTGACTTGAATTTTTGGATTATGGATTGAACTTGAATTTTTACTTTTAAAAAAATTAAGAATTTTGGATTGAATATGAAATTTAGTATTACAATTTTTGGATATCTGAAAATCCAAAATTCTTATGTCTTATATTAAGCCATATCCATATGATATGTGTCCAATATTAATAAGTTCAATTTCCAAAGATCCAATAGATTGGTACTCTAGACCCTACTAGTATAAAGTTCAATATGAAATTACACGATGGGTAATATAATGTTCTCAGTCCTTGTTAATGGTAGATATTGTATATTCTAAGAAGCAAAATATTTGATGAATTTGTTATAAAATATAAGCAATATACTACAAATAATATAGACAAAAGATATGGGGAGTAGAATGTAGAGATCATCTTATTCAAATGTCTTCTTGTCTCTCATGTGTGTATTTTACAATGGTGAATGAACAACCCTATTTATAGGTTTAAAAATCATTCCAAAAGTCACCATATTAAGTATCATACTAAATATTTACATTCTTATCCAAAAAGGTTCATAGAACCTAGGGAATACACATAGATGATAAGTATAAGTTTATGGATAAACTCAATGGACAATCCACTTAGTTCAATGGATTTATAACACTCTCTATTGGATGTCCATAGATAATGTGCTTTGTTAAACCTTACTAGAAAAACCCAGTGGGAAAAAGCCTAGTGAAGGAAAAAGAGTACACACATATCATAATACACTTTGAGTGCTGCCTCATTAAAAACCTTACCAGAAAAAACCATTTGGGACAAAACCATGGTTAAGGAAAAGAGTACAACGCGTATTTCACTCCCCCTGCTGAAAGCTTTACTTGATATCTCGGAGATGACGCATTTGAATCTTATATCTCAACTTCTCAAATGTTGATGTTGGCAATGTCTTAGTGAATAAATCTGTAAGATTATCACTTGAATAGATCTTTTGAACTTCTATCTCACCATTTTGTTGAAAATCATGTGTGAAGAAGTTTGGTGAAATGTTCTTTGTCCAGTCTCCTTTGATGTATACATCATTATCTTCATACACGGTGGTTGGAATATCTCTTTTCAAAGAAAAATCACATAGTTCTCGACATCTACATAATCAATAATTTGTATGTGCATCAATTTCACTAATACATGATATTTTTCAATCATTTTCATCAGATCAGAATTGATCTTTCTTTATATTAAACAATCTCACAGCCATTGGGGTACTCAATGAAATTGCTTTAAAACCTTTTAAATCCTTCAAGGATTGTCATATAACCTTCATCGTCTAGATAGACATGACCATCATTCATTACATATATTCAAGCATTTCATCTATTGTCAGACTATAACAAGCTTCATTGCATCCATCACATGAGAATATATATCCATTTAATAATGCCAGAAATTTTGTGAAAACCCTTTATGCCCCAAGGCACAAATCGTACTTTTTATCTTACGGTTATACTTTCGCACAATAATTTATTTGTACCCCACTGACATATATCTTGATCCATGGACTATAGTCCAAAACATCACTTTTCAAAGTGAAACATAATTTACTTGAATTGTGCATTTCATTTGTCCAATCATTTACCTATCCACATTATATGACTGATTTGAATTCAAGATCCTCGCCATCATCTGTAGCATTGAGCGCTACTTCATATCAAAGATATCATTGACGGTCTTTTGACTCGATTCCAATACGACATAGCTTATCAAGATCTCTTCATATTTCATCATTTCAGGTACCTGAACCTTTGCCAAGGTTTTTATGAAGTGGTATGTCATCGTGCTCCTTTTAAATCACTTGCCTCATTATCATGACCAACTTGCTCCTCTCGTTCCTTAAGAAGTTTTTCATTTGAAATCGATTGGTCTATCACGCTTCATGCATATCATAGACTTTGTCCCTTAAGGACTTCTCATTGGAGCATTTGCAGCTGAATTATAACATAGGATCAACAAATTCATCTGGCAATTAATTTTCAACATTATGCAAATGAATTATCTCTTGAACTTCAAGTTCACATTTTTACGAGGATCTAGATAATTCATCTCATAATTTTCAGCTGTCAATCATCTCTCCCCATAATATTAGAAAATATAACATTCACCCCAACCTCACTTGGAGATCCATCTTTGTGCGTGGTTAAATCATATATAGCACATTCAAACTTTAGATGGAAATTATTTGATTCCTGACCCTGAACCAATTATGATGGGGGAAACCTTGCTGGTTTGATACAAACATGTGTTGTTACATGTTAAATAAACTCATCACATACCAAGTTTTATTTGGGAGTTTTGTTCTCATATCCATGGTTTAGCTAGAATTGGAGGCATACAATTTCTGCTAAACCAATCAGCATTATCAATGTAATTTCATAGTTTGAAATTGTGCTCTTGATTTAACAATTCGAGCAAACAACCTTACAAAAACCAATTTGTAAGTTAACAACAAAGCACATGTGACCATCCCATAGATGAATCTATCATAAGTTACAAATGGTCCACATGGTAGGTGAACGGGCCCATATTCACCTTATTATATGTTCTAAAAATCTCAGAGAATACAATCCCAACCTTAGACGGTACAATGATACAATGATCATTTTATCATGAGAACAAGCAACACAAGATAATTCTTGAAAAATCTTTTATTTCTTCATCATATAAGCCACATAAATTTTCAATTACTTTTGCATCACATTTAAATTGGAATGGCCAACCGATCATGCCAACTTATCTTTGTTTTTCTCAAATATCCCGTAGAGGTGAGTTGTGACATATATAATTTTTCTCAAACCTCCCATAGAGGTCATATATCCAATCCATAATGATTTTATCACATTTTGACCCATTCTCTTTCAGAATGATTGAGCATTCACGATGCTTATCACACGTTACATTCTCTTCAAGAATTGGACTAATCATTTATATGTGCTTCATAAATTTGTATTATAAGCACATTGTCATGCCTTTAAAATTTATCATTTTTGCATGACCCACCTTAACATTGTTGGGGTTTATTTGCCCTGATTTCTTTCCATAAATAAGTCTTCCTTTTAGGAAAAGGTTTTAATATTTTGACTAGTCCTTTACTTGTAGGAAAGGTTTAGGACTCTATAAATATAGGCTTGTTCCTTCTAACTTAATCAACATTCACAATGTAGTCTTAAGGGCATTGAGAGTTTTGGTTAGAGGGAGAATTTGTGGGTCACAAGCTTGATACGTTATCTCTTGTGTGAACCTCCCATGTATTCCGAGTGAATTGGTTGAGGTTATTTCTCTCTATATTTTGTACTCTCATATTTATATAGTGGATTGCTCATCTCCTTTGTGGACGTAGGTCGATTGACTGAACCATGTTAAATCTGTCTCTTTTGGTGTGTTTCTCGTTTGTCTTCTTACTCATGGTCTTTCGAGGTTTGCTTTGCTAGCTTTCGCATTACACCTGATTATTTTCGGTCCTAAGAAACATCACTTTGAAAGGTCAAGTGTACCACCACTTTATCTTCCTTTCTTTTAATGGGGGATTTTTATATTGTTAGGCCGCACAACAACCACTGGTCCAATGATCTTTCATACCATTATGATGAAAAGAATTACCTTCACATTTTGAAGGCCTATTTGGAGAACCCACAATGTTCTTCTATTCATAATTACCACAATAATGACTATTATAATTTTGTCCATCCACACCCTTATTCATACATTCAATCACTTGTCATATTTCAGACTTATTATTCACTGCTACCATATTCATGTAATAGAATGGAGCAATTTGCTAGATTTCAAATTTATCATGTATTGCTACCACATTCGCTTCAAGGTATGAAGCAAATTCAATGAGACGAATTTCACGGCTTTTCATCAAAGCCTTAGTCATCATTAAATAATCACTATGGTGAATTGACTCAAACTCGATCTTACCCATATAAGGCGTGTTAGGCCATAATTTTATGGGACTTGAACCCAATCTTTATCATCATGGTGCATCAAAACTCAAATTGATGCCTTACCCTCTTGGTGCGATAGAACATAAATCTACCGTCTTACCCTCAAACATTTTTAATTATGGTGCATCCGGAGCTTTTGGTGCGATGGGACTTGAATCCACCGTCTTACCTTAACTAACGGTATAATAGATTGAAGTACAACATGACTCACCCTTTGAGTCTTTCAAAATAATCAAAATAATATTCAAACTCATGCTACTAAAACTTTATACATTCTTCCATTTAAGGAATTTTGTAGAGCATGTCATATTCAATCAGACGTAGTATATGTCTTTGGTTCCTGGTCAATGTTAGTGACCGAACACTATTGTATTCTAAATCATAAAAAGATTTTAGAAAATACATACACGATTTTATGCATATTATACCTTGATTCAAGTAGTTATAATTTTTCCTTCTTGATTCTCATAACGAGATCAACCAAAACATGAGCTAAAGAAAAATGAAAACTCAATCTCAATTGGCTAGAGTCTCATGCTGATAACGTGTTATAAAATATAAGCAATATACTACAAATAATATCGACAAAATATATGGGGAGTAGAATGTAGAGATCATCTTATTCAAATGTCTTCTTGTCTCTCATGTGTGTATTTTACAATGGTGAATGAACAATCCTATTTATAGGTTGAGAAATCATTCCGAAAGTCACCATATTAAGTATCATAATAAATAGATACATTCTTATCCAAAAAAGGTTCATAGAACCTAGGGAATACACATAGATGATAAGTATAAGTTTATGGATAAACTCAATATGGACAATCCACTTAGTTCAATGAATTTATAACAGAATTGAAGTTGTTAATTGTTATAGCTTGTCTTAAAGGCTCAAAAGTCAAAATAAACAAATATGAAATGTTCAAGTAGACTAATCCAAAATCTAACTTAAAAAATCTAATTCAATAAGAGCTTATTTGTATTGTAATTTCTTAAATAAAACAAATGATATATCCAAACTGAAATTTTCATGTCCAATTTGAATGGCACAAACACCCAACTCCCACTCCTACCTAAAATCGAATTACCTAATTGTTGTGCCGGATCGAGCTTTGAAAGTCGGGTATTTGTTATTTAGTTTTAGTTAGTAAAATTGAATTTTAGAAATATCAAATATCATCCTTAAAATCCGGTGTCTGCCTTTTGTCTGTGGTAACAATTGTCATATCATATGTTTACTTACCATGCGTTGTATTCACTAAGCATATCATAGCTAATTGATATAACTGAATTCACCAAGAACTCAAGTTTGAAACTTTGACTATTTATTTACTTTTAGGGTTTGTTCGGTACAAAAAGAAAGTATTTTCAATTGAATAAAAAGAAAAATCATTTAAATTTTTAAATTTAAAATAATCAAATAAATTTGAATTCTTAAAGTAAATTCCATAAAGTTTCAAAATGTGAAATATAAATTGTAGAATATTTTAAAATAAATAAAATATAACATAAGAAAGTAAAAAAAAAAAAAAGTACACTTGGTCAGTTGGGTGTGTTAGTTTGTTTTATCAAGTACTTGAGAGTGCAAATTCGCGCCCGTTTTAGTTATAACAGTTTTCTTCTTCCATTTAAAAGTGAAAATTCTCTCATTCTCATAATTCTCTCAGGTAATTTTCCCTTTTCTTCTCCAGTTGTCACTGTAAATTCGATTGAAGTTGATTTTATAGGTATATTTGGTTCAGATAACCGTCTGATCATCGATTTGGTAGCTAAATTACTGTCTTGTTGAGCAAGAAAATTGTTCATTTTGTTGTTTTTGCTACTGTGATTGTCTTGCGATGTTATATATCCTTGTATTTACGGACTTGTAATTGATCAAGCATTTGGTGTGATTCCTCTGTACTTTTTGCTGAGCGGCTTTAGTCTCTGTGAAAGTTTTCCTTGTTTAATTTTAGTGTTTAAGTGGTCGGATTTTGATTCATCTTGAGCTGTATCAAATGCATTTAGCTATTGATGTGAATTTGGACATGAATATTTAGAAACTGAATGAGAACCACTGTAGTTAAACACATTTGCATGGTGAAAAATGATCTATGCAGATATTTTTTCTTTATTTAGTTTTCTGGGTGTGTTGGTGAATGAGGAAACTAAAGACTCTCTGTTTAAGAGTTCCTAATGTGGTTGGCTTAGACTACTGAATTGCTAATTAGTACTGTATGATGTTTTCATGGCTAAGGGTGTCAAATGAGCGGGTTGGGCCAATTTATATAGGTTAAAATGGGTGAGTTAATGAACGTGTCATGATATATAGTGTCATACTTGAGGTCTTAAGTAGATATTTGATTCTCCTTCGTACTTATTATTCCTGTGTTTTGTTTAGCTTGATTATAGTAGTAGCTCTATTTTTCTTTTACAGTTCCTGATGATTTAGTTCTGTCCATATGGATTTTTCAGGATGTGGGAAAAGAAAAAAACACAAACCTTCACACATAGTAATTCAGCACCGGCATCACCATTCCAGCCAAAAGATGGTAAAGCTTTTAGAAATCTGCCAAGAGATCAACTAGGCGGTGTTATATTTGGGTGCAAAAATACTACAATAAGAGAGTGTCTCGAAAAGCAACTAGTAGGTCAGTTATTCGGCCCTAATATATTGTCCTTTGATAAAAAAAATAATTAGGACAATGGGTCGTTGTTACTCAATTATATACATTTTAAAATCTTTGACAGGTTTGCCTAGCGCACACTTTATATATGTGAAAAATGTAAATCCTGGTTTGCCAGTGTTCTTGTTCAACTACGACGATAAGAAGCTCCATGGAATCTTTGAGGCTGCAAGCTCTGGTCAAATGCTAATCAATCCATATGCTTGGAAAAAAGATGGTGATGAAAGAACACGATTTCCTGCACAGGTTTCATATCATTGTTTTCTTTTTGGCTTTATCTGCTTATATTGATGCACGCCGGTGTTATATTCTAGGAAGAATTTATAAATTCACAGAAGTAGAATGAAATTGTATGTTTATTAATGAGCCTCCAATGGAGTTTTTACACAGCACTAACAAAACATATCGTGCTAACCTAACTCCTAGAAAATAGGAACAGATAAACTTACGTGACCTACACTAACTGAATAATAAACTTTACAAACTTAAAGCCTAAATTGACTGAACATGACTTATCCATATTAACCACAATGGTACGTGCTCTGTTATGCCCCCCTCAAGTTAGGTGTAAAGAGACAACACCTAACTTGGGAAGCATCCGCTGGAAGGCTGCCTTAGACAATGGTTTGGTGAGCGGATCTGCAATTTGAACAGTGGAGTGAATGTGGGAAACTCTGACCAGACCATTGCGGACCTGGTGGCGAACAAAGTGAAGATCAACCTCGAGGTGCTTCATTTTTGTATGATGGACCGGGTTTTCAACAATGTATGTGACGCCAGGGGCGGATCTATGAAGGGGTGTGGGGGTGTCATGCCACCCCCGAACTTCGACGGAAACTCTATATATACATAAGTATATATATATAATATTTATATAAATATAAAGTGTGCCACCCAGAGAACAGAACTGACTTGTGGTGCCACGGTAGGAGGGCAACTTTAGAAGGTTGATATTGTGGGCTCGAATCCCATTTGTACCTATTTTTTTGAGAAATTTGTTGCAGACGTTTTTTAAGGGAAAAAAAAGCTCAAAGCACATTTTTTTAAAGGAAAAACAGCTGGCACATTATTTTATTTTATTTTTATAATTGTTATTGACTTAAATTAAATTAATTACATTATTACTCCTTTGACTTTTCTTTTATTTGGCACCCACGGACTCTAAATCCTAAATCCGCCACTGTGTGACGCCAAGGTTATCACAAAGCATTATTGGAGCAGCAGAGAGCGGGACATGAAGATCCTTGAGCAAGTGAGTGATCCAGTTCGTTTCAGACAAGGCAGAGGCAACAACCCGATACTCAGCCTTAGTGGAGGAGTGGGAGACAGTAGGTTGCTTATGAGAAGACCAGGAACTAGGAGTCAAGCCGAGAAAAACAATGTGATCAGAGATGGAGCGGCGGTCATTAGTATCACCTGCCCAATCGGCATCCGCATAGGCATAGAGATTAGTGGACTGCTGCGGAGATATATGAATACCATGGTGGGATGCTTCTTTAAGATACCGAAGGATACATTTAACTGCCTTCCAGTGAACCACATAGGGACAGGTATTGAACTGAGTGAGCTTGTTTACTGAATATGTGATGTCAGGCCATGTAAAAGAAAGGTACTGAAGCTTACCAAGTACACTCATATACTCTTTTCCATCAGTGTTGGGAGCTCCGTCATCTACCAGTAGTGCCACTGACGTACTCATTGGAGACTGAATGCCTTTGCAGTCGTGCATTTGAGTGTCATGTAGCACCTCCTGTATATACTTAGATTGACTGAGAAACAAACCGTTAACATCCCTGTGTACCTCAATGCCCAAGAAATAGTGCAGTAAGACAAGGTATTTAAGAGAATTTTTTTTGGAAAGAGAGGTAATGACTTGTTGAAGGAGTGTTTCATTGCTGCCCGTGAGTATGATGTCATCCACATATATAAGGATATAAATAGTTACGCCCAAATTATGCAGAACAAAGAGAGAATTATCAGACTCAGACATCTTGAACCTCATCCGGATCAAAGAATCAGTAAGTGCATCATACCAGGTTTTGGGAGCTTGTAGCAGGCCGTAGATAGCCTTTTTGAGATGGCATACATAGTCAGGATGCGCTGAATTTTCATATCCGGGTGGTTGAGTCATATACACATCTCCTGAAGCTTCCCTTGAAGAAAAGCATTATTGACATCGATTTGATGCAATGCCCAATTGTTCTGTACAGCAAGGGTGAGGACAATCCGAATTGTGGTGGGTTTAACCACTGGACTGTATGTTTTATGAAAATCAACCCCAGGCCTTTGGGTGAACCCTTTTGCAACCAAACGTGCTTTGTACTTATTAATGGATCCATCAGACTTAGTTTTAATTCGAAACAACCATTCACAGGAAATGACATTCCTGGTGGGGTCTGGCGGAACCAACTCCCAAGTATGATTCTTTATCAGTGCATCAAACTCAAGCTGCATAGCATCTTTCCATATGGGAACTTTTGTGCTTGTTTTTGAGTGACAAGTAGAATTGGTACAGTTTGGGTTATGTGGGCAGTGTAGTCAACAATTTTGCACCGCTCGATGATGTTGTTTTGCGACCTTGTTACTGCACGATTGTGCTCTATAGGTGGAATTGGAGCTATGTTTCCAGTGGGGGGAGGCAAAGCGAGACTGCAACTGCGCACACCTCTGTGAGAGGTGAGGGATTGGGTCGGTATATGGGGTGATGAGTTGGAGCGACGACGATAAACATGAGTAATCGGTGGTCGGCGATGTAATGTGAGAGGACGAGCAGAGAGGGCAGAGGGGTGGCTTTGAAATATGAAGTGGGATGGTAGGGAATCTACAATAGGGGAAATCTGATGGAAGTCAGAGGAGAGGGAAGTAGTGTGAAGATTACCTGGAGCAGGAGTGGTGAAATGATCTGACTGTGGTTTGTTCCTCGGTGCAACACAAAGTGATCAATCATCTCGGCGTGTATCTCGCATCAATGGAATGGTGGGGGGAAGCAACGTGTGATCTGGAGTAGTGGTGTTGGAAGTAATATCCAGATTTGAATTGTTTTTGTTTAAATTATACTCCCAGTTTAAATATGATAACTTTTGTTTTAAGTGAGAACATAGTAGCAAAAGGGAAAATATCCTCGAAAAATTTTACATCCCGTGAGAGAAAAAGTTTGGAGCTTGTAGGTTCAAAACACTGATGACAATTATGGGTGACCGAAGAACTGAGATAGACACAAGGTTTGGAATACGGCTCTAATTTATGTTGAGCATATGGTCGGAGCCATGGGTAGCATAGACAACCAAATGTACGAAGAGATTCATAAGCGGGTGCCTCTTTGAAAAGAACTTCGAATGGTGACTTATTATCAAGAGTGGTGGTGGGCAGTCGGTTTATGAGAAAGGCAGCATGATGGCAGGCAAATGTCCAAAAATCGGAGGGTAAACTCGCTTGGTGAAGCAACGTTTTGACTGTCTCAATAAAGTGTCGATGACGTCTTTCAGCCAGGGCGACAGGAGTGTGAGAAGGAGAAACAAGGTGTTGTATGCCATTGGAATGAAGGTATGGTTCCATGGTCTGATATTCTCCACCTCCAGCAGTGTAAATTGTGAATATTTTGTGACCAAAATGTTTTTCAAGCACGGGATGTAAGCTTTGAAAGTGTTTTTGAACCTCATGTTTGTTTTTCATTGTGTACAACCAAATATATCTGGTGAACTGATCAACAAAGAGACAATAGTATCGCTTTTTATCAATGGAGAGAACAGGGGATGGCCCCCACAGATCACTGTAAATTATTTCTAATGGAAAGCTGCTGGACAAAGTGTTGTAAGAAAATGGAAATCTGTGTACAAAAACTGAACTTGTCCTTGGAAGAATACGAAATACATGAATTACGTAAAATGGAAAATAAAACTCGAGAATGGGGGTGTCCCAATCTTCGATGCCACATATGTAGGGAAGGTCCAACAATAGTGAATTTGATGTTTGGTCGAGATAGTGATGGCCATTCATAGAGTCCTGCTTTATTCGGGCCGCACAGTAGAGGTGTTCCCTTTCAATTTTCTACTGAATGCCTCTCAAAGTGAGAGAGTCTTTCCATTATATAGAGAGAATAAAGATTACACATCCCTAAAGATCCGTCATTCATATCCCTAAAGATCAGCTATTCTATCTCTCTAAATCTGCAATCCCTCTAAATCTGCTTTGCTATCCGTCCAAATCAACTACTCTATCACAATATTTATTCCTTTGATTCTACAACAAATCTATATGATCATGCTAAATTATATCACTATATACAATTATTTAGATATCCATCATGCTAACATCCCCCTTCAAATTGATGCTGGTGGATCAAGAAGCATCAATTTGCCTACTAGAAACTAATGGCGTTGCCGTGCCATGAATTTTGTAAACGCATCAGCTATTTGAAGATCACTGGACACATGTGGAAGAGTAATGACTCCTTTATCTACAACTTCTCGTATATAATGACAATCTACTTCGATGTGTTTGGTCCTCTCATGAAAAATTGGATTAGTAGCAATCTGAATAGCACTTGTATTATCAACATGGAGAGGAGTAGGATGAGATTGAGGAAATCCAATCTCAGCAAGTAATCAACGAAGCCATACAACCTCGGAGAAAGCAATAGACATGGATTGATATTCAACCTCTGTTGAAGATTTTGACACATGATCTTGCTTTTTACTCTTCCAAGATATCAATGACTCTCCAAGAAACATGCACCAACTAGTGACTAAACAACGAGTATCGGGACATCCCGCCCAGTCAGAATCACTAAAAACATTAAGATGAATAGGAGAACCACTTGGAGAGAATAATCCACGAGTAGATGTTGCTAGAAGATACCGAATGATGCGACGAACAACCATCAAGTGGAGATGACGGGGAACTTGCATAAATTGACTAACTTGTTGAACTGTAAAAGAGATATCAGTTTGAGTAATAGTAAGTTAATTTAGACTCACAACTAATTGTCGAAAGATAGTTGGATCAGGAAGAAGATCGCCTTCCTCACGACAATACTTCACATTCAATTCCAATGGAGTATCTACAGAGGAGGAATCTTGAATACCAGCCAAAGAAATCAGATCCTGAGTATATTTGTGTTGGTTTAGAAACACACCTGAAGCAACATTATGAACTTCCAAACCCAAAAAATATGTAAGAGTACCAAGATCTTTCATATGAAAAGAATCTTTAAGCTGCTGTTGGAGGCTAGTGATTAGTGAAGAATCGGTTCCTGTGATAATAATGTCATCTACATACACCAAAAGAAGAACACAACCTATAGATGTTTTCCGAAGAAACAAAGATGAGTCATATTTGCTCTGCTCAAAAGAAAATTGTAGCAAAGTAGACCGGAACTTATCAAATAATCCATACAAAAGACCACTTCAACTTGCATACATATGATATAGGCGATGAGAACAAACCATCTGAGATTTCATATAAATATCTTCTTTGAGATCACCATGGAGAAAAGCACTTTTGACATCCATTTCATAAAGAGACCAGTTTTGTGAAGCAGCAATGACAATAATAGTTCGCACCATAGTCATTTTTGCTACGAGTGCAAAAGCCTCTTCATAGTCCACCCCATACTCTTGTATGTTACCAAGAACAACCAATCGAGATTTGTATCGATCAAGAGCTCCATCAGAATGAAGTTTGAGTGAATAGACCCATTTACATCCAATAGGGCTAACATTTGAAGGACATGAAACAATGCCCCATGTGTCATTTTCTTTAAGAGTAAAAAGTTCTTCCTCCATTGCTTTCTGCCAACATTCATGCTTGGAAGCTTTTGAGTAACAAGTTGGAACAGAAATGTTGGATAAAGTAGAGGGAAAACCATACCAATTGGGAGTACGAGATACTTTGGTAGATCGCCGAGTAGGCTCAAGAGGACCAGATCTTGAAAAATTCTCAAATTCTAATTGTGGTACAGTTTCAGGCGGCGGATTAGTGTCGGGATAGGATAAAGTTGGACGATGTCGTTCATACACAAATCCAGGTTTGAACCTCTTAAAAGAAGATGATAAATCCTCAAAAGTAGGAAGAAGAGAAGACGCAAAAGATGAATCTACAATCATAGGAAATAAATACTGATTCTCCAAGAAAACAACATTTCTAGAAATACGAAATTTATGAGGACATGGATCATAGCGAATAAAACTTTTTTGTGAAGTACTATAACCCATAAAAGCACATTTAGTAGACTGTACAAAAAGTATATTGCGCTGCGAAGGAGACAAATGCACAAAACAAACACAACCAAATGTAAGAAAATCACTATAGTTAGGATTTTGGTGATAAAGACGAAAATATGGATACTCGAGATTTAGCACTTTATATGGCAATCTATTAATTAAATAGACAGCAATAGACAAAGCTCCCACCCAGTATTTATATGGTACATAGGACTCAACCAATAAAGTACGAGTGACATCTAAAAGATGGTGATTTTTACGTTCAACAACTCCATTTTGTTGTGGTGTATATGGGCAAGAGCGTTGTGAGACAATTCCTTTGTCAAGTAAGATTTTTTTGAATTCATAAGACATATATTCTCCACCAGAATCAGATCTTAATAATTTGATGCACGTAGAAACTTGAGTCTCAATGTAAGCCAAAAATGTCTTGAACATGGAAAATACCTCAGATTTGGATCGAAGAAAATACACCCACGTAAACCAACTACAATCATCTATGAATGTCACAAAGTATTTGAAATGAGCATGAGAAATAATTGGTGAAATGCCCCAAACATCACTATGAATGACATCAAAACACTTTGTAGCACGACTACCAAAATTAGGAAAAGGAAGAGTTTTACTTTTGCCTAATTTACAAGTTAAACAATCAATGAAAGCAACTGAAAATTGATTTTTATTTTCCAATAAACCATAATTTGATAAATGAGACAACACAACAGAATTTTGATGTCCTAGACGCTTATGCCAAACCTCAGTCTTACTAGCAGTAGAAGTACAATCAAAAGATAGAACATGAGGAATGGAAAAGTGTATAGGAAACAATAGTCCAACTTTAGGACCCTTCGCGATTATCGTCCCCGACACCTGATCCTGTACAAGACAACCATTATGAGAAAAAATCACATCACAATTGTTATCTACCGATTGTCCAACTGAAATAAGACTAGTTGAGAGTTTTGGTGAAACAAAAACATTCTTGAAAATTGGAGTAATGTCCCCAACCTTTAATGGGTAAATTACTACCATTGACAATCTGTATTTGTGATGGACCTTGATACTTACGAACATTTTTTAGGATGCTCGTTGAGTTGGTCATATGATTGGAAGCACCTGGATCAACAATCTAAAAATTAGATGTAACATCATTACCTTGTAATCCCAATGCTGAAATGGCTGACACGATCATTTGTTGTACCATTTCAGGAGTAAGAACTTGTCCTGAAGATGAGTTATCAATAGTGGAACTATTTATCTCAACTTGAAAAACATTGACCCTAGGATTTTGAGGGAGCGTGGGACACTCTTTGATAATGTGTCCTTGTTGTTTACAATAATTACAAAATTTCTTGCTACCATTGCTAGCAATATGACCATATTCCTTACAACTGTAGCATTGATTCTAGTCATATCCCTGCCCTTTCCTTTACCTTGAGCAGCAAATGCAACAGTGACATCATTTTTGTGAGAAATATAGGAAAATAATATTATTGAATTGTTGTTGTGTCTACATTGTTACATTGAGACCCTATTTATAGACACTAGAATACAATCCTTTCCAAGTAGGATACTATTTACTATTCCTATTTCTATTTGTATTCCTATTTCTATTCTAAATAGGATTGTATAAACTTATTCCTATTCTAATAGGATTGTATAAACCTATTCCTATTCTAATAGGATTGTATAAACCTATTCATGTTCTAACACTCCTTCTCAAGCTAGTGCATAATATTCATGTACCTAGCTTGTTATAAATATAATTAATACGAGGATCGATAAGGGGTTTGGTAAGATATCTACAAGTTGATCAGTCGATTTCACAAAATTGACAGTCAATCTCAATGTGCTTGTCTTCTCATTAAATATTGGATTTGATGCATAAAGTCAGTCAATCTCAATATGCTTAATCTTCTCATGAAATACTGGATTTGATACATAATGCCGATAAAACACAGAGTGATTAAATTACAGTGTTGAAATTCCCAAACTAAACTTGCAAAGACTGTTTCAGACCGTAGACTGACTTACACAATCGACATACAAGGCTACTAAACTCCCCCTGAGCAAAAAAGTGCTCAAAATCTAGTATAAAGTATATGGATCATGTTGGAATCAATAGATGAGTTAATATTAAACAAGAAAGTCACCAAAAAATTGGTCGGAACATGCTCATACGTCGGAGTATTAGATTTGATGGCTGAAAGTGGTCACAATCTAAGAAATAAAATTATATGGGTAGGGTCGGAATGGTGACACGACCCAACTATAAAATAGAAATCATATAGAAAAGGTCGAATTGATGGCACGATCCTATTTAAAAAGAGAAATAATATGGGTAGGGTCGGAATGATGACACAACCCTACACAAATCAGATTTGAGGAGTCATCGGAAAGACGAATTGAACTATGCAAATCAAATCTGAGGAGTCACCGAAAAGACACACAGTACTATGCAACTCAGATATGAGAAAGTAGATTGGAAAAATCCACAGTACTACACAAATTAAATATGAGAAGTAGTCCGAAGAGATGCACGGTGCTACACAAATAAAATATGCAAAAAAGGTAGTCACCGGAAGGATGGCACAATGCTACACAAATTAAATATGAAAAAGTAGTCACCAGAATGATGGCATGGTGCTACATAAATTAAAGGAAAAAAGGACAAATATGCCCCCGAACTATCGTAAATGGTATGTCAATACCCTTTGTTATACTTTAAGGTTGTATATACCCTTACTGTCAATATTTTGGGTTGTGTATACCCTTGAGACTAACGGCTGGACACGTGGCTTCATCTCAACGACTAACCCGATTTTTTATTTATTTTTTATCCAAAATTTTAAAAAAACCTACCCATTTCTATTTTAAACCCACCCGAAAGCTTTTTTGAAATAGTTCGAATATATTTGAACAAAGCTACAAAATCAAATTCAAAACCTTTCCAACAATAACAAATTCACGTGGTTTGATTCATGAAATTCCGTTTAGCGGAGATGATGGAGCATCATCAGATCTACTCCCTCACAAAAATTCAACTCATTCTCCCTTGCAATTTAAGAAAGAAGACGATGGAGAAGCTTTGAGAATTTCCGGCGAAATCGCTTGATGCACCGTCGCAAGGCATTTCGGCCTATTTCTTGGCAAGTTCGTGAAGTTTTGATCTTTGAGGTTTATTCCCCATCCTCTTATCTTCTACATCAAGAAATTTTGATTCATTCAAACGGCTTGAACTCCGGCAGACCACTATTGATCGTTGACGACGGTTTTCCGTCAGTCTTAACGGAGCAAGGTCAATGCCAAGTTGGGCGCCTCTCCAAGGCGGAAGCAACCCACAAAAAAATCACTGCATTTTATCAAGAGAAACGCCACGAATCTCATGTCTAATGATTCAAATGTTTGTGTGAACTTCGGAGAAGAAGGCGACGACGACGGCTGTGGCCAATCACAAAATTAACTTGATGGTTTTGTACGAAATCATCCATGAACTCTAAAACACAAAGAAAATGACTAATGTTAGTGAATTTTTTTATTTGTGCAACAATTTTTTGAGAATTAAAGAAGAGAAGAAGATGGACAATTAGCACTGTTTAGGGAATTATTATGGAAGATGGATTTTAATTCGGGTTATGGATGGGTTAGGGAAGCTGGGTGGTTTTTTTTTAATTTCGACTAAAAATAAATAAATATTAGATAAATTATTGAGATGTAGCCACGTGTCCAGTCGTTAGTCTCAAGGGTATACACAACCCAAAATATTAACGGTAAGGATATATATAACCTTAAAGTATAACGAAGGGTATTGACATACCATTTACGATAGTTCAGGGGCATATTTGTCCTTTTTCCGTAAATTAAATATGAAAATGTAGTCACTAGAATGATGGTACAGTGCTACACAAATTAACTATGAAAAAGTAGTCACCGGAATGATGTCACGGTGCTACACAAATTAGATATAAGAAAGTAGTCACCGAAATGATGGCACGGTGCTACACAAATTAGATATGAGAAAATAGTCACCGGAAAGATACACAGTGACCCAACTTTTGCTAACATAATTGTTGGCCGGATGGGCGGCATATATGGATAATAGCCGCTCGCCGACAGCGGAATCTCTTTGATTGTTTACCAAGATCGTAGATGCTCTGATACCATTTGAGAAATATAGAAAAAAAATATTATTGAATTGTTGTTGTGTCTACATTATTACATTGATACCCTATTTATAGACACTAGAATACAATACTTTCCAAGTAGAATACTATTTACTATTCCTATTTCTATTTGTATTCCTATTCCTATTCTAAATAGGATTGTATAAACTTATTCATATTCTAAAAGGATTGTATAAACCTATTCCTATTCTAATAGGATTGTATAAACCTATTCATGTTCTAACAATTTTCTTTCTTGAAAGCATTTTGTGTGACAAGACGTTGCTCTTCGCTAAAGTAATTCCCTAAAGCAAACATCCAAAGAGGGAGACGGATCACGATTCATCAAGTTAGAGCGAACACTCTCAAAGTCGGAGCGTATTTTCATAAAAAATTGGCCTCACTTGCTTTGCTCATGAACTGCCTGAATCACAGATAGAGATTCAGTAGGTATTTTGGCAATAGACAATATCTGTAAATTCAGTCCATAAGTTCTGAAATCCAGAAAAATAATCCTGAACAGAAAGACCTCCTTGAGGGTAATTAGAAATTTCATACTCTAACTGAAAACGTCTTGCGCTATTATCTTGGTTGTAAACCTTTTGTAAGTAATCCCACATGGCCTTAGCTGTTTTGTACGGCCTGATATTAAGAACAATAAGAGGGTCAATTGACCCTAGAATCCATGTCATCACCCGAGCATCTTTAATCTTCCATTCACCTAACTTTGTTGTATCTGTAGGAGCAGGATCACTTCCATCTATATGACCCCATAGTTCTTTGCCGATGACAAATAACTGAAACTGAAACTCTCAAGAAGAATATTTTTTTCCAGTGAAACGAACACTGAAGGATTCAAAGTGATGTGAATTCATGCTGTTGAATAGCTATGAAAACTACAAAGACTCAAGAAAGCAACTAGAATGACCAAGAATAAAAGTCCTAGGTGGTAGGACTGATTGTCGACAAACAGTCAACAAAAAACCAAGATTTTCAAAAAAAATTTAGAAGCAACCACAAATGACTCTATGAAACAAGACAACCAAGAGAAGGCTCTAATACCATGTCAATTTTCTGCTGAATGCCTCTCAAAGTGAGAGAGTCTTTCCATTATATAGAGAGAATAAAGATTACACATCTCTAAAGATCCGTCATTCATATCCCTAAAGATCAGCTATTCTATCTCTACAAATCTGCAATCCCTCTAAATCTGCTTTTCTATCCCTCCAAATAAGCTATTTTATCACAATAATTATTCCTTTGATTCGACAACAAATCTATATGATCATGCTAATTTATATCACTATATAATTACATTTATATATACAATTATTTAGATGTCCATCATGCTAACATTCTCGTAGTCAGATTCTTCACAAGATATTTTGAAGGAAAAAATTCTATTGAGGTTAGATTATCTTTGCAAAACTGATGCACTGAAACAAGTTTTCATTTGATAGCGGGAGCACACAAAATATTAGAGAGTTTGAAAACAATATTTGAAGCATTTAAATGAGTGGTACCAGTTTGAGTAATTGGAATCACATTACCGTTACCGATTGTCACTTCCTCGATCCCTTTGAAGTCCTGAACATTGTGGAGAGAGTTGGTATCATAGGTAATATGGCGAGACGCACCTGAATCGATAATCCAGGGGTCATTTGGCGTTGTTTGTGCAACAAAAATTTCCTTTTGCTTCAAAGTGGTTATGGGACCGAGAGCGGCAAACACTTGCCGTATGTCCAAATTTGTCACAAAATTGACAACGGACTTGTGAAGATTGGTGTGGGAAGTTGCGCCACTGAGAATTATCCACGGGATGCTGGGAAGTGTTGCTTTGAGAGGGCTGCCTATTTTGGGGACCCCAATTATTATTGTTGGATGGGCGTCGATTGTGGCGTGGGGCTGATGGAGGATTGGTCACACGTTGAGCAACAGCTGCAGTGACCTGGGTTGTAGTCCTCTTGAGATCCTCATGTTTGATGAACAGTTCATGATCTAGAAGCCTATCAAAGAGTTCCTCACAGCTTATTGGAGAGTCCCGTGCTCGTATGGCCGCTGAGATCTCACGGAACTCTGGCCCAAGGCCACTCTATATTTTCACCACGAGTTCTTTGTTATTGACGGGTGAACCTGCTGTGGCGAGTTCATCGGAGAGAGAGCGAATCTCTTGCATATATTCAGCAATTGATTTGTGGTCTTTGCTGACTTGATTGAGATGGTGACGAAGGCTGCAGATGCGGGTTTGCGATTTGTTCGCAAAGGAAGTGTGAAGTTGATCCCACACAGCTTTGGAGGTGAGCGCAGAAGCTACAGTAGATGCAATTGTGGCATCAACAGAAGCCATGAGAGCATTTTGGATCAGTTTATCCTGACGAAACCAATCCTTGTACTCGGGGTTGGCAGTCTCAAGGCCATTAGTGGTGACTGTTTCAGGAGGGGACAATTTAGTGCTGTTAAGATGACCATAGAGGTCATGGCCATGAAGCAGCATGGCAATCTGGGCCTTCCAGATGGCAAAATTGTGGCTGCCAGACAATTTAATGGGCAGCTGTGAGGAGGGGTTGAATTGAATCAGATGTTTGAGGACTGGAGCTGTGTCGGCAGTAACCACAGAGGTGGAAGGGGCCATTTGTGCGCAGAAATTGTTTTATTGGATCTTGGATTGCGTACACGTTAGAGTATATTGGAGCTGATACAATATAAATTCACAGAAGTAGAATGAAATTGTATGTTTATTAATGAGCCTCCAATGAAGTTTTTAAACAGCGCTAACAAAACAGATCGTTTTGACCTAACTCCTAGAGAATACGAACAGATAAACTTACGTGACCTACACTAACTGAATAATAAACTTTACAAACTTAAAGCCTAAATTGACTGAACATAACTTATCCATAATTACCACAATGGTACGTGCTCTGTTAGGATTATTCTACTGAAACTTCACTTTTTCTTTTGAAGGTTCAGATACGTGTCCGTCTGCATTGTGTACCACTGACAGAAGAGATGTTTAGACCAGTAATTAAGGATAACTATTTTCAGCAGTATCGTTTCTGGTTTGAGCTAGATCATACTCAATCTAGTAAATTGATCTCGCAACTCTCATCTCTTGCATATGCTCCGAGTAGCACACCACATTATCCAGCACTCCGGAGAAGTATAATCCAAAGTTCACCTGCAAATAACAAGATAGCAGAAAATAGATCTTCTGAACTACAAAACTTGGAAAATAAGCAATCCAGTTCCATTGATTCTCAAGCTGCATTGGATGAGAAGAGTTTTATATACATGAAACTTAAAGAAATAGCTCTTGATCGTGAATGGCCAGCGCTCTCCAGAAACGGGCATGCAGAGGAAAACACCAATGAAGGGATAAGTTATAATGATGTAAGCATTGATCAAGCAGGTTTTATGGAACCACAGCCTCCTGGAGAAGAGAAGAATGAAGAAGGCAATTGTGACTTGGCTGGTTATCCTCCTTTTGTAGCTCAGGTTCTTCATCTTCTTGTAATATGTGCCAATTTTCATTAACCATGATAGCATTTCTGCTCTAGATGTTCTTATATGACTTCAATATCTCTGTTGTTGCAGCTGCTGAAAGAAGTGAAAGAACTGAATGCTTTTAAGGAACAGCACACCCAAAAAATGACTGGCCTGGAGAAGAAGCTGGTAAACCTTATCTCTGTATAATGTCGGTCTTATGGTGACATATCTATTCTATGCTAAAACATTGGAAGAGTGACAATATTTTAAAAACTTTCCTCGTCTTTATATTTATGTTGGGAGGGGGACTGGGGAGGGTAGAAGGAGCGCGTTGGAATAAGATCTGCAAACAAAGTAGGATCTTTTAGTACTAAGATATCAATAGGTGATAAAAAGGATTTTTGTAACAAAATTAGGACTATCAGAGCTTATTAGTAGGTAGTCATCGAACAAGATAAACAAATTCAGAAAGGAGCTTGAGATTCTGCTTCTTCTTCTAAAGTAGATGAAATCATGATAATAATTAAGCCATAGAATTTGGTGACTTCAAGATTCAGGATGATAAACCAAAGATATGTTAGTATGATTTCTAAAAGATGAAATAATAAGATTATTATCATATAATTTCAGGTATATAACTTGACAGGGAAAAGTATTATTGAACATTAGTTGCTATTTACTGTACAAAGGGTTAATAAACAAACTAATAGAAATTGAATATTTATAGATGTATGTATCAGTGATAATTGCTGATTGTATTCTTACGCCGATTTCAAGGATTTCAATAATTCTCCAATTTGATGCTTCATATTGCGTCTGCAGAAGTGAAAATCTGATGTTTTCCCCCTTTGTTATTTCCTTGTCTTCATATGGAATTCAGGCTAATGCACAAGAAGAAATCAAACTGCTAAAAGGTAGATGTTTGATGTTGGAGTCCACAAATCCCTCTCGTACACACGATAGTGAAAATGTGGTAGAGTCAGACGATATAGTCTGTGATGAGTCAATCATCCTAGCTGGAGGATTTGATGGTAATAACTGGCTATCGGCCTTGGACTTGTACTCACCGTTGACTGATATTTTTAAGCCACTTAGGCCAATGAGTTCATTTCGGTCGTATTTTGCAATTGCAAATCTGAGTAGAGAAGTCTATGTATTTGGTGGCAAATTCAAGAAGTTGTGGGACAACACAGGTAATGCCAATAGTCCCTCCCTTCACATACCTTCTCCCCCTTTCTCTTAAGTTGCTGAAACTGATGCCACTCTATTCTTGTGAAGTTGAATCATATAACCCAGCCAATGATATGTGGACTGTGCATTCTAATTTGAAAAAGAGAAACAGTAACTTATCTGGAGCTACTTTGAAGGACAAGATATTTGCAATGGGTGGTGGAAATGGGACTGAATACTTTGCAGAAGTTGAAATGTATGATCCTCAAGTAGGTCAATGGATTCCTTCACGATCCATGTGGCAGAAGGTTAATTATCTTCCTTGCTTACATTTCGATAGTGATATTTTGAAGAAGGCTCATGTGCATTACCCTTGGATGTTGTTCTCATCCTCTTAATTTCGGTAGTAAGTCTTTAAGGGGTCGTTTATCTTCATGTTTTCCATGGATTTTCTGTTGTCTCTTCTTTCTGTTCAATCCCTTAGTAGCAGTCAGGTAGTATGAAGAAATACACAAGGGAGACGACCGTAAAGCGTAGAGGGAAATAATTAGTTAGAATTGCAAAATGAAATGATGTATTGTTTAGCCATATTTTACTACAGTGGCTGAGTGAATTCATCTCATTACTAGCAAACAAAGACAATATTTGTCTCTTTCTTGTCCTTGCCTACAGTCCAGGCTTCAATTTAGTTCTATTCTTTAGACTTACTTGTTCAAAGTGCAAATATAATCTCCTCTGACATGATTGTCTACCATTCATGCAGCGATTTTCTCTTGCAGCAACAGAACTCAATGGTGCATTATATGCTGTTGGTGGATTTGATGGAGACAAATATTTGGCGTAAGTTATTGCTGAATTGCTGTTTTCTTATTTCTTTATAATGTATGCCCCAAAAAAGCTTGACATTTGGGCTTCATTACCTTAGAAATGAGAGTTGCTTGTAGTTTTCCAAACTGCAGTCCTTTTTAGTGCTAAAGTTGTTCTGATAGAAATCTGCAACTTCTTTTATTTCATTGAATCGGAAGATTATCTTCACATGTGAAAGTAGTTGAGTCTTGTTTTTCAGTTTTCTGCTGCGTTCTCCTGTAGCATCTTTCTTATTAGCTATCACCTCAGGACTGCTGAAAGGTTTGACCCCAGAGAACATGCTTGGACAAAAATTGAGAGTATGAGCACAAAAAGAGCATATCATGCGTTGGTTCCTTTGGGGGGGAAGTTGTATGTTGACCTCTTCTCTCTTCTTTGGATTCTATATCTTTGGTCCCATGTTATATCTTTGAGAGTAGGAGATGTGTATTGACTAAAGAATCACTACGGGGGAGGGGGATGGTCATGTCCCATTTTTCTTCTTGTTATTCACTTTAGCTTCATGGTTGCTCTTTAGATATGCACTTGGTGGCTCTGATGGGTCTCAAATGATGCCAAACATTGAGATATATGATCCCCGTCGTGGAACATGGATGATTGGGGAACCAATGAACTACTCAAGGGGTTATGTAACTGCTGCTGCTCTAAAGGAGTCCATTTATGTCATTGGAGGGGCTCAATCTGATAAGGAAGTACTAGACACGGTACATAATATTATTTATTTCATTGTCTTGCTATGCGTAGATTTCATTACCTATGTGGTTCTGTTAATCAATACTTATCTTTGTGATTGCAGATTGAATGTTACAAGGAAGGCACAGGTTGGGAAATAACCAACTTGAGCGGTGTTGGGAAAAGGTGCTTGTCCTCTGCTATAGTTTTGGAGGAAGATTGAAATCTGCATTCTTAAGTACTCAAGCTCTCTATTCTTATGGGCACCCTTTGTTCAATATCTGCTGTTTTGCTATAATGAATAGACATAATGCTTGAAAGCATCTTAAACATTCCGTGACTTTTTCCTCCGTATGAGAAAACAGAAAATGGTCAAGCTTATAGCCAATGTATGGTTATAGCCTTGTAGTAGTATGACTGTATTACAGACAGTTCTCTGCAGCTTCTTTCTAAGGCAAAACTTGTTCACAATACTTTATTGTTTTTTTATCATTAAACTTGCTGCCTAGCATAAAATCAGGGTAAAGCATCAAGCTTTAGGAGGGTTTGATGATCATTTCTATCTGCTTATAATCACAGAAAATCAAACGTAAAAAAGCTCCCAAAATGTTGAAAGAGTTGGGAACCAGGGGTTGCTTTTTGTGTGGATATATGTACCATTATATCAATGCTGATTTGAGAAACTCGGAGTTTGCATGAGCCATTGTGGTTTCATGAACACACAAATAGACACACATGGATATGATCTTAAATTCTGAATATAAGGTGTCTAGTAGTAAACTACTGTAATGCAGTACAATTGAAGATACATCATAGAACTTGATACATATAAATGATACATTCGGTAGTGTTTATGTATCAAGTATACTTATATTGAACATGATAAACACTAATCGAAGATTCAACAAAATTAGGGTTCTGTATCAATTACGTAAATATGAACATGATACATTGCATAACAACGAAATCTACTGTAGCAGTGATGTATCAGATTTGTGATACATGGCGTCACCCATGGATCTCAACCCAAAGCCCTTACCGGAGTTATCAACAACTTGACTTTTATTCCCTTAATTTTTGAGGGTTTTTGCACAGTCATTAGTTCTTCCTTTTCCATAATTATATGTCGTTGCATTCTTTGCATTTAAGAGTTCAAGATACATTTTTTCGTATCTACTTCTTGTGTTTATTATTCACTATATGCAAGTAAGTTGTAACTTTCCGTCGCCGAATGACAACAACTGATTCACCTCTTCTCTTTCGTTCCTTTTGCTTCGTGTTGTTCGATAATGATTTGTGAATATCGCCCGTACATACCTATCATCCATATATATTCGAAATTTATAGATGAAAAAGCAAAAAAATAAAATTAAAAAATCGATAATTGATGAAGTGGAAAGAAAAAATAGATGAAGAAGAACTACCTCTTCAACAACTTGCAATTGATGAACTCGAAAAGAAAAAATAAAAGATTTGAAATTCAAAAATGGAGTGATGGAGATAGTTGGTGATACCATGGAGTGATTTTAGGCCTGAAAAAAGGGAAAAAATTGTGAGGGTGATTGTTTAGAGTGATATATCCGGAAAAGTGAGAGAAATTGAAGAAAAGAAGGATTTTTGTAATTTTTTGAAATGGTAGGAAATAATAGAAAATAAGGTAAAAAAGGATGTGTAGTTAGATTATTATTTTTCAATATTTATTCACATAAAGTCATGGACCGGGAGCCAAATTTTATCAATTATGAATTAGGCTAGAAATGTTGAGAGTTCGATTAATTGAAAACGACATCGTCGATCGATCGTCAACATCTTTCCATTGATAGATCAGAGGGTCGCCCGGGAAAATAGTTTTTCATTTTACACATTAAAAAATAAAATAATTTCACATAAAATACAATCTTACCTGTCACATTAGGATTTATAACATTTTAATTTGGTCCCTCAATTATCAGTAAATTTTGGTTTTAGTCTTTATAGTATTTCACTAAGAACGCTTAACCTTCAATGTATAATTGAATTGTGCACATTCGACCCCTTTTACTTGTGAATATTCACAAATGTACTATTATTAATTATTCCACCACTTAATTACTCATCTATTATGTCAAGTTTATATGGTTACATCATATTTAGCGATAATATAGTCCATATATAGTCAAATATAACATGTTTTCTACCTAGAGGAACCAATAACACACATCAAAAGTGATTGAAGAATAAATAAGTTGAGTTATTGTTTTACTCGAAAATATATATAAAGGAAAAATGACTGAGTTTTTGAAAAATCGATTAAGCTTATGATTTAAGAGAAATCGAATTTCCAAAAGAACAGAGTCGCCACTTAATTTTTAGTAAAAATCAAGAAAAAACTTTAAGGGTTTTCAAAAGACTCAAACAGATAAAATCGATTGAAAAAGGGTTAGAGTTCAATGTACATTCCAAGAAGGTGTTAGGCCCTCGGAATGCCCGCTAACTTGCGGTTGACCGGCGATTTGACTAAAATGACTTTGACTAATTTTGATATTTTAACCAAGTAAAAGAAACTCATTTATTTTAACTAATATTTGAAATTTTAACTAAATAAAAGACCTCATTTTTAAAAAAATTTAATTAAGTAAAAGAACTTATTTATTTTAACTAGTTTATATTACTATTATTATTTTTATCATTTTTAATTATCTTAAGGGAGAATGAACTAAAGGGAAATTTCCTAAAGGGGAATAGTTCATAAAATGTCAACAAGACTAATATAAAAATAAAAACTAAGTAATAAAATGTATATACTTTAATTCGAAAATAAAATAAAATGACCATTCTTGGGGAATTTAATTAAATTAAGCCATAAGATAATCAAAACGTTAGTCAAATACAATAAAATACATAACGAGGAGAAGGGAAAGAAATATTGATTTTGGGCCTTTCCCAAATCTTGATGCACCTGTCCTACTACTAAAAATGACCCAAAACAAATGAATTTGGGCCTATTTAATTAAATTCTGCTGATGGGCCATTCTTTTGGATCTTTTTGGGCCCATTTTCGCTCCCAAACACCTGTGTATACAACAAAGGTATATTATTGTATATGGGTCGCACTTTGACTCATTTTCGTGTACATTGGCATGCATACCAACCGTATACAATATATTTCAGCCTCCAAGTACTTGCAATTCGTTTTCCACCTATAATTCAATATTCTGAAACGTATATCAAGGTATATTGCTGTATATCAGCATGTATACAGTCCGTTTTGGACTTCTCCAAGATCTGTACATCAGTCCCTGCCCCTGTAATTTCTCCCCTCTCCCTCGAACAAGATGAGGCTGACTCGGAGAATAATTTTTGGGCCGATATGGCCTGAGGACGATGCGGGACGGAAGCTAAAGTTCATAGGACTCATTCGGAGAGATTACATGCACCAAAAGATAACATATAAGAACCAATACGAGTCAATATCCTAACTCAACAATTAATGCTTACGTAAAATCCATATTTTTAGCATTTCTACAGAGAAA